>JABTTQ020002016.1:0-197973 GCA_016081115.2 Rehmannia glutinosa | reverse complement strand
CAATGTACTTCGTTCAGATGTATTGCCTAAGCGATCAAATTACACAATATTTTTACATAGGGCGACCAACGACGTAGGGTTCGACCGGTCACCCCTATGTTCAACCTCCACGCCTTGAGAAATTGAAGATCAAAGTTTCGCTTTCAAAGAAACACTGGTCTGGGGAACCTAGGGGCGGCCACTCGGCCGACATTTTTTCACTCAAGGCTTGAATTATGTACTCTTCATGCGGGTTGCCCTTATAGGGTGACGGTTGACCTTGAGACAAAATGTTGTCGATTATTGTCGAAAAATAAAACTCAAGAAATACTCCTAAAATTTAGTAAAAACATTTTAAACCAATCGGGAGTATTTAGACAACATTTAGAACCTTGTTTTGAAGTAAAAACATATAAACACAAATTCATTAAAAGTGTTGTCCAATTTTATCTCAAATAAAACTTGAAGAAATACTCCGGAAAATATTAAAACCATTTTAAATCATTTAGAAGTATTTGGACAACAATTAAAAACATTGTTTTGGTGTAAAAATAAAATCATCAAAATTAAGATAAAAACATGTATCAAATATTGTTGTAGGTCGAAATGACCTTATTTTTAGGTTTTGAGCTTTTTCAAATTCCCTTGGCTTTTCAAAAATCCCGACATTTGACGTGACTCAAAAGACACCTTTTCGACCTACCGATGCCTCGATATCCGTGTGACATCCTCGAACATCGAGATGCCCTTTCATCTCTCTTTCTTCTTCCTATAAAAGCCTCATTCCTCTTTCATTTTCATTTTCCTTCATTCAAATTGCGAGCCTCCTTACAAGCAAATTGGGCTATTTTTCTCCGGTGGTATTCTCGATTCCGACAACCTTTAAACGCCTCAGCTCGTCCACTTTTCTCCTTCATTCTTCTCTTTTCACCCGGAGTAATCCCTTCTCTCCTTTTTTTTTCCAGTTTTTCTTATTTCTTTATGGCATCTTCTTCTTCTCTTCCACACCAATGGATCCATACATCGCCGAATTAGAGCGGTGGTCTACCAAAACGGGTTTTGGCTGCAACCTCTCCCCATTACCGAATTGTCCCTCTTCCAATAAATTTTGGAAAGATAAGTATTTTTCATTTCTTGTCCTCGAGCTGGGTTTTCCCATTGTTTGACTTGGAGCCCTCCTCTCCAAAGACAAAGATAATCCCCGAGATTGGTCCCGAACTCCAGGCCTCGATAAACAAACTTACTTTACCAAGATGATCTATCCCGTCTTATCACTCCTTCTCTCTTATACCACTTCAAGTTGAGCTCCATTATTGCCCCTCTACTAGTGTGACATCGGTAATTACCTACTCATATCTAGTTTCTTCCTCTCACCTATTGACCACTTTCCTTTCTTGTGCAGACATGTTTATGGCACATATGGTCGCGAACAAGAGGAGAAGGAGCGACAAAGCCGCCAGGCTCGCTTCCATCCACCGCTGGTGCCACCGCTCAGGAGTCAATCCCCCAAACCAGGGAACCCGATCGGCCGATATTGTTATCGCGACCCGACCGTCCATCGACTCGGCGATGTCAAGCCTCCCTTGAAGAGGCCCACTACCGGCCTAGTGCCGGCCACGACAAAAGAAAGCCAAGACTACCACCACCTCGGTTACTCTCTCTCTTATGCTCGCAATCCCATCCATACCCGAACCGTGGCGTTCTTTTACTAGGAATTCAATTAAGAACACCGATGGGACCTTTGCCATCCAATACGTCCGGGAATTGCCCTCTCCATATCGGACCGCTCGAGAAGATCGGTGGTGCCGAGCTCGTGTGGGTTTATCGACCCCGTTGCTAGGTCGTGGCGAGCTCAATGCCGCTAAGAAAGAGTGTTAGGCCGAAAGCCCGAGAAATCAAACTCCCGGATGAGGTCCGCCTCTCGTGAGCGGGAAGAGGCCCATAAGGCCACCGTGGAATCTTTTGAGACCAAACTCAAGGCCTTGGAAACCGATAATGCTAACCTCAAGGCCGAAGTGGGTGATCTCCGGATCCGCTACACTACCAATGCCGATCTAGCTTGGGCCAAAAGCATTGAAATCGGTCGTCAAAGCTTCCGACCTCCCTGAAGGCTCTTCAATTGTTCGGGCAATTCGGAGACAGGTAAAGCAAGCCTTCCTAAGCTCCAAGGAATTCATTAAGGTCTTATCCACAAGTGTCATGGAGTATTATGGCTTTGCCTTTGATCGGACGAACTTACTCGGGGAGAGAGGCATCATTGAGCCCCTTGATCGGCAAGGTCCCAAGAAGACCCTTCTCAATCGTAAGGGGTTTGTGTTTTCCACTGAGGCGGATTGTCTCAACCGAGCTCCTGTTGAGGCTTTTATTGAGTCTCTATCGGCTCCGTTTGTCCTCCATCTTGCCTCGAGCTCAGGGGGTGCTCCTGTTTGGTACATGTTTTATCTTAATTTTGATGATTTTATTTTGTCACCAAAACAATGTCTTTAAAGGTTGTCCAAATACTCCTAAATGATTTAAAATGGTTTTAAATTTTTCGGAGTATTTCCTCAAGTTTATTTTCGATAATATTGGACAACACTTTTAATGATTTTATGTCAATGGGTTTTTACGTCTAAACTAGGTTCTTAAATGTTGTCTAAATACTTCCGAGTGGTTTAAAATTTTTTACTAAATTTTCGAGTATTTTTTGGGTTTTATTTTCGACAAAAATTGGACAATATTTCACGTCTCGTTTCGGCCGCCATAGGGCAACCCATACCTCGAAGATGTTTTTGGAACAAAAAATGAGACAAGTGAAAAAGCGGTCAGTCGACCCGGTGCGCCGGCGTCGGCCCGGCGATCGGCCGGTACTGAACGTTCTTCCGAAATGAGAACAAGTTTTCTTCATCAAAACACTTAGGGGACGGTTGAGGCAGGGGTCGACCGGTCGGCCTATGTCGACCTCGCCTGCCGAATTTTTCAAAGTGTTCCTCAAATCTCTTATTTACGTGCGACCGTCGCTTGCTGGCGAAAAAAAATATGACCGTTTGACAAACAGACACATTTCCTTAAATTGTGGGATTGATTTCTAACAAGTGGTATCGAGCCAAACTCTTTGGCAAGCTCGTTTCACATCGCGAGTGAAGAGAAACGATCGTGGCTACTTAACGACGAGCTCATCTTTCCTAAGCACTTCCACCACCAAGCCACTTTTGGTTTGATTCCAAAAATTTTATATTTTGGAAAGAAAGAATGGAATGTTATCTACAAGGTTGCGGGTTCGATTTATGGAACATAATCATAAATGGAGAAACCATTCGATGATAGACACACCACACACCTCCAAAGGATTCAAAGAGCTCAATGATGAAGAGAAGAAAATCATCTCCTTAAACGGTAAGGCTTTAAATATTTTGTATTGTTCATTTACTAATTTGGAATATGAACATATTGTAGGAATTCGTTCGGCACATAAAGTATGGCAAAAATTAGAAGCCATCTATGGAGTATTTGCAAATGAAAGGAGTCAAACAAAAGCATCTACTTCTCAAAGGGTTACAAGCTCAAATTTAAGGAACAAGCCCCTTGCAACCTCCAACTATGAAGAAGTTGAATATTGTTTTATGGGCATCGAAGAAGAAAATGAGGTATGTCTTAAACCCTCTACTTCCTATGATATTGTTATTCAAAATGATTATAGTGATTTGCAAAATGATTATGATGAACTTCAAAATGAATTCCAAAGCTTACTTGTTAAATACAAAAATTTGAAAAAGGAATTCAATGTTTTGAAAAATGATAAGGATAGTTTATTTACTTCCTATGAATCACTATCATGTGCTCACACCACCACACTTGACAAGGTTAGAAACCTTGAAAAAGAAAATAGTACTCTTGTTGAGGATATTAATTGCATAAAAAGGATCTATATAAATCCGACTTGAGTCACGATGAAATTGTTGATTGTTGTGATAATTCGAAACTAGAACTTGATCACAAGCTTAATGTTATCAATCATATGAAAAAGAATCAAGTCTCTAAGCATGTTGGTCTTTATGCTCCTAGAATTATTACATGCTTCTATTGCGGTAAAAAGGGTCACACGGCCAATACTTGTCGGGCTAGAAATAGCTCTAATCATTATTGGAGACCTAGAAGTCTCAAATCTAATCCTAAAGGACCCAAACACTTGAGGGTACCACAAAATAATGTTTTATTAGGTACCGTGAAATAATGATCGAAGAAAATTCATACCGCCAAGAAGGCATCAAATGACCGTTTCAATTGATCAAAGAAAGAGAAATCATTTTCAACAAAGTCAATTTCCAAGAAGAGGATACAATCAAAAATGGGAAGAACACAATCCTTGGAAATGGCAAAGACATCATCAACAAGATAATTTTCAAAGAAGAAGAGACTATCAACAATGGGAGGGTAACAAACCTTGGAAATGGAGTAATCAAAAGTCATCATCAACAAAGTGACTTCTCAAAGGGAAGATATCATCAACAATGGGAAAGACACAACCCGTGGAAACGGCGTGGCGTAAAACCGTATCTCCCCATTTATATATGCATTTTATTTTAATTCTATGCATGTTTTCATTTGTGTCTTAATTGCAAAATGAGTTTTCAAGCATTTATTTTAGGTCTTTAATATATTTGTGAGTTTCAAAATGTTTAAAAGAAGACTTGCATGATATTTCTAAAACTCTTGTGCATTTAATTAGACCTTTATGTGGTTTATTATCTCTTTTGTATTTGTGTAGCATAAGTTTTTGATATCTCACATCACTTGCCTACACTTGTGTTTTTGTGCAAATTTTGTTTAAGAAATGTGTAGGATATATATATCTCATATTCATTGGCTATTTCGTCATCAAGTTTCTTAAACTATCAAGGTATGTTCACTCGTATTTATCTTAGAACTCGATATTATGCTTATGCACATATCTTTCAAGATATTTCATTTTAACCCCTTAAGTGCCCTAAATGTTTTTGCAAATATTCTCTTAAAAGGGCACTACTTGTTAAGTCTCGATTTTCTCGAATATATGTTTTCCCGAAACCCGTATTTGTTGGACTTGATCTAAAATTATCTTTTTGCAAAGTTTTAAAACTTTTGGGGTGAAAAATCGAATTTTGGAAAATGCAGGGAAAGAAAAATTACCTGGGACGGTCAAAGCGGGCGGCCGTGCCGCTCGCACATCGGCCGGTCGCACCCTACCTCGACCGGTCGCCCAGGCTATTTTTACTACTTAAAACCGTTCTGTTCTTCATTTCAAAACAGACGAGCAAAATCCTTCAAAACCCTATAACAACGAATTTCATCCCCTTTCTTCTACAATCTTCAATTCTTCATCAATCTTTGTAATCTTTCTTGCTAATTCACTTCTTTTTGCAAGAACTTCACATATATGGCACCTCCAAGAAATTCTACTATCGAATGAAATCCTCAAAAGAGGAGAAGGAGGCAAAGGGAGAATCTTCTTCCAATCCCCAACAAGATGATATTCCACAAAGGAGACTATCAAAATCGAAACTACGGAAGAGGAGATTGTCGAATTAAGAGTCGGGGTTTCAAAATCGAGCATTCATTGGGACTCTAGTAAGTTATCACTCCTCTGAGCCTCCCTCTAGAGCTAATAGATTTCGATTTTTAAATAAACTTGCGGAGGAGCATTATGAGAATATTGGATTGAATGATAAGAAAATTGCATGCACTCGTATGGTTCGATTTCAAGCATTTCATGATGAATTTCGGGATATTAGAGCTTATTTGAGAAATTCAAGGATGGGTTTCACTTTGGGATAATCCGTGTTTGCACTATGATGACGAGCTTATTAAACTCTTTTATGCAAATATGTGGATTGTTGATGCTACGGTAGATAATCCGTTGGAACTTCACACATTTGTTAATGGTAGGCATTTTTCATGGACTTTGGCCGATATTTGTAATCACTTTAACGTGCCAAATGATGGAGTGGTCAATATAGATTGTGCTCATTGGGATGATAACATTTTCGGTGTCTCACTAGATGATGTGAAAACCTTTTTAGGAGTATATCCCGAAGTGACATACTTTCGGCAATACCGCCAAATTATCGGATTATATCTATCATTTGCTCTATTTTGTTTGTGGAAAGGAAATAAAACTTCCGAGTAATCTCGAACTCTTTCTCACCTATAAAATTGTTCGAGGAGAAAGAGTAAATTATGGGGCAATTTTTGTGTATTGCTTGTCGGAATCTAGAAAGCTTACCAAGAAAAAATATACCTTGGGTAATTTGATTTGCCGACTCTTATACTTATCGGGATACCGGAAAATGAAATGAATACGAAAATTCGTCATAATGATTTTGATAATGCCAACATTCTACAAATGGTAAGAATGTGACGACATTTACCACGGGTTCCTACCAAAGCCGCTAGGATGTGCCAGACATCAACAACAACCTCGGGATGATTTCTTTAATGACAATGAGGTTGAAAATATTGGAAGAGGTGAGTTTGACGAACAAAGAGATGATATGGGGAATGAAGAGGAAAATGAAGAAGAAAATGTGGGAAATGAACAAGAAATTAGGGAGGAAAAAAATGAGAAAGGAGATGAAGACGAGTTGGATGTTGAAGATCTAAATCTCAAAGAGAGAATGGCCAAAGTGGAAAGAGAAACATTTAGAGATGTGGCCTCTCTTAGAAAAGAGCTCCAGGGTTGTGAAAAAGGAAAATTCTAGTTTGAAAAAGTCAATCGGCAAATTGAAGAAATTTATCAAAGATCTTATTCCCGAACTTGCTTCTCTTCGGACAAGGATTGATGTCCCCACCCCTTTACTTTCTAGCATTTTCATTCATGTTGCTTTGTATTTTTATGAACTATTGTAAAACTCTTTTGCACTAATGATATTTCGCGTGTTTTCTTGAAAGGATTAAAATTGCAAGTTGATAATGACCTTTGGATGATCATGATATTGATGGAGTATTTGATGGTAAAAATACTCTTATTTAGCATTGTTTGATAATTGGTATGAAGTACTTAATGGTAAAAGTGCTTCTTTTAATGCTTTGATCATTATGCTTAGATGGATATGTTGGGACATTTTATATATCATACATGTATTGTTTAAAGCATGACTTGTATCACTTGATGGATGCTCTAATTTTTGGCATTTGTAATGCCTTGATCCTTTTTGGCTTATATTATCTCAATTGGGTTGAACCCTTGAGAATCTCTTTGTTGAGCCTCTTATTTGATGGACAAATGTTGCATATTTTGCATATGATCTTATTGAGCTTTGAAATGAGGATGATTGATGGTGATATGAAAATTCTTTGGCTTGAAACATTTATAAGGGCTATATACTATCTTTTTTAATTCTCACGCCCACAATGTGTTCGATGAAATGTTACAATGAAATTTTCAACTTCTACATGAGTCTCTTGCTTCCAAATGTCTTAAAAATCTTTTTGAGATCATGTTTTTTAGCTAACAAATGAGCTTATGGACTTCTTATGATACGTTTCTCCAATTTTTCCTTGGATTTTTTTTTAAAGCTCTAGTTGCTCAACGGTTGATAAACCGTCCCTTTGGTGCACTTTGATGTCATTATATGAGCTTTCTATCATCCTAACATTCTTTTTGATGATTCCAAAGGGGAAAAAACAGAAATTGTCTCATTAGCTTAAAGAAGCTAATAAAAGCTTGTTATAAAAGCTATAAGCTATGGCTCTTTTAAAATCCATAAGTTGTGATTCATTTTTAGTCCAATGGTTGCTTGATGAACGTATATAATTGTTTAATGATGTTTTGTGACAGGGGAGCTTATAAGCTCTTGAACAAATTGCAAAAGCTAAAGTCTTTAGCTTATGGAAAATTGCTTTTACATTATTCTTGATATGCTTGTTGATAGGGGAGCTTGTGCTTATTATTGAATATATTTACTCCCAACTTGGTTGCTTTAATATTTTTGGAAATTTTGGTTGCTTCCAAGCGGTCAAATGTTTTTACCGGAAAATCATTTCTAAAATTGCTCTCTTAGTTTGTGTAAAAATTGTTTTGGTTTGTAATCATCAAAAAGAGGAGATTGTTTGGTACATGTTTTTATCTTAATTTTGATGATTTTATTTTGTCACCAAAACAATGTCTTTAAAGGTTGTCCAAATACTCTAAATGATTTAAAATGGTTTTAAATTTTCCGGAGTATTTCCTCAAGTTTATTTTCGATAATATTGGACAACACTTTTAATGATTTTATGTCAATGGGTTTTTACGTCTAAACTAGGTTCCTAAATGTTGTCTAAATACTTCCGAGTGGTTTAAAATGTTTTTACTAAATTTTCGGAGTATTTCTTGGGTTTTATTTTCGACAAAAATTGGACAACATTTCTGTCTCGTGGTCGACCGGTCGCCCTATAGGGCAACCCGTACTGAAGATATTTTGGAACAAAAAAATGAGACCGAAGTGAAAAACGGTCGGTCGGCCGGTGCTCGGCGTCGGCCGGTCCGGTCGGCCGATGCCAGTCGGCCGTGCAACGTTCTTCAAACAGAACAAGTTTTCTTCATCAAAACACTTAGGGGACCGGTTGAGGCAGTCGACCGGTCGAAGCCTATGTCGACCGGTCGCCTGTTGAATTTTTCAAAGTGTTCTTCAAATCTCTTATTTACGTGCGGCCGACGCCTACGTGCTTTGACAGAAAAATATGACCGTTTGACAAATGAGACACATTTCCTTAAATTGTGGGATTGATTTCTATGACTATATTCTTGATTTTAATTGTATTTTTCTGTAGATTTTCAATCCCCAAAAGGAGCCTATGCTTGATCAATCATCTCCTATAAATAGAGGAAGCTTTGGAGCAACCAACACAACAATTGAGATCTGACACAACAAGATACACTTCAAGCAAATACTTGGTCTTTCATTGTTATTATTCTTGTTGTAAATTTGCCTAGCTTTTCACTTTCACATCCTTTGAGGTCTAGGCTATTCTTGATTACACTTTGCACTCAAATTGTAATATTCATTATTGAGTTGTAATTTTGATTTTTGGTTATCATTCAACACAAGATATCATTGTGAGTGTTCTTGTGGTAAGAGCACACTTGGATGATCTAGGTGATAGGTGCAAGAAGATTGTGGTGATCTTCTTATTGAGGTGTTGAAGAATTTGGTATTCTTCAAGGTTGAAGATTGTGGTAATCTTCACAAGGTGCCGATTGAAGGAAGATTGTGGTGATCTTCAAAGGGAGATTGTGGTAATCTCCAAAGGTGTTGTTGAAGAAGAGTGTGGTGCTCTTCAAGGTGTTGTAAGTGGAGTTTGTATTAATTTTGGTAATTAATAAAATTCTTTCTCTTTTTGAAATCCATCCCGGATATACTTGGGGTGGTAGAGGATTAGGCCCTAGGTAGGTTGAACCTCTTTAAATCGGCGTGTGTTGTTTACATTCCGCACCTTTATATTGTCTTTGAGCATTCGGTTCTAAAAGAGGGCAAAATCGAAAAGATGGAGATAATCTATTAACCCCCTCAGATTATCGTAGCCGCTGACTTACAGCTCCCCCTTCCGGAGGTCGACCAACCCCTCGGACCCTCAGGCGTATTCCGAGAGGAGGATCGAGATATTGCTTTAGTGGATGACGTCCACTATCACTTTTGGCGATCTTACCACGAGAAAATGTTCCTCCTCCTCCGCTTAGGAGTTAATGTAATTTTCTTTTGTTTTCTTGTTGTACTTCCGACCTTGTAATATTTTTAACAAGTAATGAAGATCTTTTCTTTTCCACAATTTATTCTTGCATTCGTGTCTTCATAATAGCTGAGATTCGTTCTATCATGCGGGGCTTGATGGAGATCGGCCCCATACGTTGGGCTTAGTTAGGTCGGCTAACGCAAAGATGAGTTTAACAAATCGGCCCTATGCTTAGGGCTTAGCAGATCGACCCCATACATTGGGCTCAACAGACGACCCAATCGTTAGAAGGAACCAGTCGGCCCGATCTAATCAAAGTCACCAGGACCATATTTCACCACTTATCAATGTTAATTAACATCTTGCATCATCCCATTTGCATTTCCATAGATAGATTATTTTCCAATTTTCTATAGGTTTTATATACTTGGTAGATTTCTCCGTTTCGACAAAAACTCTTGTCAGACGATTTAACGGGTCAGAATCCATTATATGAATTCTAAAACCGATCTGGTAGCGTTTTTGTAATATTCAGGGACCAATGACATTTTTGTAATTTTTTACTATGAAACATATTAGCGTCCATCCGAAAAGTATCGATTATGTAGTTTATTTGAAAAGTATTAGTTTTGTTGTATTTTTTGTGACAAAAAAGTATTATCACGGTAATCCACTTCACGAAAACAATCAAATTCTAACAAAATAATTCCAACAAAATAGAAAATTATTGGAATTTTAAAATTCCAACGGAAATTCTAATGCTACATTCAATGTGAAGCCAGGAATTTCGGGTATAGGGGGCAACTAATATTAATGTAAAAAGAGTCCATTGGATTTTTGGTCAACTTCTTCATGATAAACATATTTTTAACCATGTTTTTTAGCCATTTTTATTTCAAATATTCAATTTGTCTTTTTTTCATTTCTAGGAACCGATCCATGACTCGATACTAGAAAAAATGTACCGCATGAATTTTTAAGTACCAAATCGATAACACGAAGAAGGGTATGACCTTGTCAAAATGGCTCAAAAATATATTATTGAAAGATATGACTATTTTTATTTTTACAAAACATAAGTGGACAATTTGTCCATTACCATATTTAAAAATAAAAAATAATACATCAAATTTAAAATAAGTAGAAGTTTTGATTAAGTCATTGTACTAATTCAATCACATCTTAATATTAATAAATAAATAACAATATATAATTACATCAATATACCAAAAGGAAATAGAGACACGGAATAATGGAAAAATTCAAGTTAAAGCTTATGGCGGAGCTTAAAAATTGTACAATGGTAAGTTAATGAATTTCGGAGATGAAATTATTTTAAGGAGTGTAGGATGTAATACCCATAAAATTAGTGATAACAATCAAATTAGGATTTCTTAGATTTAGTTTACGGTTTAAATCCCTAATTTTATAATCGGGGGCATATTCAGTTTAGGGTTTTAACCCTTAATTTATTTAATCTGGTTTTTATTTAATTAAAATTTAGATTTTATTTTATAATAAACCATTTAAATACAAATTTACACTTTTGGATATAAAAAGTCTTAATGTTAATGATAGTAGGTAAATGGTATCAGATTATGAATGAATGGTTAACGCAAACCTTTAATCTTTTTCCAAAAATTTCATCAACAGATGATCAATAAAAATACCAGTTCTTTTTCGTATATAATATCACAGTTATTTTATGCTAAAGTATCAGGTAAATATTTTCCTTCATTTTGTTCTTGTCCTAGAATTTGACAAAATTCAGGTGCATGTAAAAGTGATTCTTATCTAAATACACTTAAATTAAGTGTATTTAGATAAATATCACTTTTATACTAAAAGATATCACCATCTCACGGTCTCTCACGTTGTCTCACAAGAGACTCTTTTGTATTATATTTTTATAAATAAGTGCTACATATATATTAAAGATATGGCATGTATTAGTAATATAATCATTAATATACAATATGTGATACATATTAATAAAATATATAAATTATTGTTTCATGACAGGATATTAAGACCGCCAATGTGTTTCTGATAATACTAATGTTATACTTAAGTGTATGGTGTACTTAGGGTTATGTAAGCGAAGCAGAGCTTTCGAGGGCGAAGCTTGTGAACAAGCTCGGTTAGCGTTTATTTATGTTTGTTTATTAAGCTTAATATACATAAACAAACGACAAAATATATTCGTTTATGTTCATGAACTGTTCACGAACATGTTCATTTATGTGTCGTTACATTTGCTTATTATTTTTTATTTATTTTTTAATTATATATTTACTTCTTAATATTCATTACTTATTATAAAGAATAATCTTATTTTAGTTTAATATTATAACTCATTTACATTTGCAATTATCATAATATTTATTTATCTTGTGTTGAGTGTTCACGAACAAGTGTATTTAATTAACTCATTTCATAAACATGTACATATAGTTGTTCAAGAACAAATAATGAGCATGCTCGTGAACATGTTCGGTTATTACACAAACGAATGCAAACGGCCCTTTAAAATAAACAAATGATAAATAAACGAATATGAATAATCCCGTTCGTTAGAGGCTCGGTTCGTTTACGATCCCGGTGCGCATGATGTGTGGATCATGGATGGGCATACATCTCATTTCATTAATTAATAGAGTACTTTACGATGGATCTATAGAAAATATACTTACACCAATTATAAAATCCAAATAATCAATATCTTCTTAATAATACAATATTTAGCCCATATTTAAAGAGAAGATGTGAAATTCATATGTTCAACGAGTAGTTCAACATATTTAGCGCAATTCTTGTTGTACAAATTAAATTCCACTAAGGTCTAAGATGAGCAACCGGCAAAACTGTCACTGAGTCAACATGACGTAAAGTGATTTGCCATTTTTCACTTTTCGGGCTACAACATACCAAAGGTAGCGACAAGTTCAAATATTCGTTATTAATGCTACATAATTTGAGTAAAATTGTTGAGAGGTTGGGAGTCTTCAATTAAAATATGATAATGTTATTTTAATTTTATGAGAGTATTGTATGCAAGTATATCAACTTTTTATAAATAAAAGTCGATGGCGTTATACCTTTCAGTCTCGTTTGGGAAATTGGACATGATATATACATCTCAATTGGATTAAACAGAATACACTATTGGATATAAGATTATGATGTTGAGTAGATTATATAATTTTACTAATACTTTGGTTGGGGTATGAATAGGTGTGACACTGTATAAAATGTCACAAATACCCTGAACCCATATTTCCCAATTTTTAGCCCATTTTCCTCCATTTATTCAACTTTTTTTTTCTTTTGTTTTAATTGGTTGGTTTGTCCGAAGAAGAATTCCTTGTGTAAGAGAACCAAACACTCAACGATGGATTGAGATTTATATTCCATATTTCTAGTCTAATTCCTATTCTATTATATTGGATGAATATGATGTCATAATAGAGAAGTAAAATAGTAGTTGAATAAATTTAAATATATCAATTTCACTTTTCCACTTTTTGTTTTTCCTATATTGAAAATTGGAATATATCAATTAAAGTTTTCCACCTTTTGTTTTTCCCATAAAAAAGTCAAACTTCATATCCATGTGAATTGATGGGAAAAGATCCAAATCAAATTTCACTCAGAGTAAATAAGTAATTCTTGCTCAGTATACAGAACAAAAAAATGAGTAACACACATGATAATTTGAAAATTACATTTTTTTAAAATTTTATGTTCAAGAAAAGTTCTAATTAAAAAGAGAATACAAGAGAACCAAACTTGCCTCAACCTAAACACATATCCTGCCCAATTCATATATTTTGTCTTATATGTATTATTTTTACTCATGAAATTACTACAATAAATTACGTTAAAAGAGATATTTACTAAAAGAATTATAACAAAGATAAGAAACAAGTTTTATTCCTAGAGCAAGTCTCTTGTGAGACGGTCTCACGGATCTAAACAGTGAGACGGACCTCTAAGAACTCCGTCTTGAGAATATGAACCATGAAAATAAATTTAAAAATTATAATGAACCATGAAGAAACAAAAATAAACCCTAAAAACATGAACCATGAAGAATAAACCGAAAAATAAAAATAAACCCAAAAATAAAAAATAAACCCTAAAAAACTAAAAATCCTAAAAACCCAAATCAATTAAAAATAAACCCAAGAAACAAAATAAACCCTAAAAAAACAAATATAAGCCTAAGAAAAATAAAATATGAAAAAAAATCTTTAAAACTTTTGTGTAAAGGATCCGTCTCATGAATCTAAACCCAGTGAGGCAGTCCTCACGCAAAGCGCTTATTCCTAATAGTAAACAAGGAAGAATAGTCAACATACTAGTACTTGTCCAAAAAAAAAGAAAAATAGTCAACATACTAACAAAAATAGTTATACTTGTTGTTACTGCCTTCGATATATTGCTATCAACTGCTCTTTCAATTTTCAAACCCATCAAAACACTTATTATATACAATTACAAGCAACATCAAACCACAAGGATAAAATACGACTAGTAAAGCATGTATTAAGAGCATACGTGTTAGTTATATTAGTTGGGTAAGTGTCGGGTCTTATTAAACCTATTACCCACACAAACATATTTAATTATTTATGGGGAAATTAGATGGAATACGTTATTTTTTGTACACTTACAACACAATACGCTTTTATTACTTTTGTACCTATTTTTTTTCCTTTTGTACTTATTTTTTTACGCTCCTGGATATTTTTTATTTTTTTATTTTTCGTTTTTTTTTTGTTCCTGCATTGTTTTATATGTTATATAAATTATTTCGATATTGTTTAAATTGTTTCTTTGTTGTTTATTTGTTGTTTCTATGTTGTTTCTTTGTTGTTTCTATTGCCACCTGGTTGTTTCCATGTTTTTTATGTTTTCATCCATTGGATCAAAAACTAAATTCTGTTTTTTATTCAAGTTATTTCTAAAATATTTTTAATTTGTTTGGTTTTAATATGTGTTGTTTTATGTGTATATTTGGTGCTTTTTCATAAGACTCGAGTATAAAATAGATTATTTAACGGGGCAAAATTTATTTTTTCATTGAAATTTTATTGAAAAAAACATGTTTGAAACATGTTCGAAACAACATTGAAACAACAACGTAGAAAAATCCGAAAATTTTGGCATCTGGAAAATTATGTGCCGTAATCTAAAAAATATTTTTTCATAATAAAATAAGCATTGTGTTTTCAGATCGAGTTGCTTGTGACCTTGTTTTTCTCATGCTTTCTTCTTCTATTTGTTGTTTTTTGTCCCTTCTTCTTCTTCTTCCTAATCTGCAGTTTGATTCTTATTCCTTTCGAACAGATGTATTCTCCTTCTTCTTCTCATTCGCACAATATTTGCGCAATGATTTTGCCTGCTGCGTTTTGGATCTGTAGTTGGTGCTCTGTTTTTTGGTGGTGGTTTTATCTAGAGAGTATTGTTTGGGAAGGAGAGAGGTTGGAGCGTATTTTTGGGATTGTGAGAGCCGACAACGTATTAAAAGGTAGTGTTTAGTATTTTGCAGTGTTTGATACTAAATATGTGGGTATTTTTGTCAATTTCCCCATATTTATTCATCCCAGACTCGTCCCAAATGGGTTGGATTCGGGTTGGCCCAAGTAAGACCCAGATTTATTCTCATCCCTAATGGGCTCGAATAAAATAACGGGCAATTGACATAAATGCCCAACATTTTGGAGACAATGTTAGCCTTTTATGCTTTGAGGTACTATTTTGCCCAAATTTACGCTCCTGCCCTTTTTTTTACACAACTTTACGCTCCCGCCAAAATTTCCGGACTTTTTTACCTTTGTTTCACGATTGTTTCTAACATGTTTCTTTTAATAAAATTTCAGTGAAAAATAAATTTTTATCTCCGTAAATAATCTATTTTATGCTCGAAGTCTTATTAAAAAATAAGAAATATACACATAAAATAACTTATATTAAAACCAAACAAATTAAAAATATTATAGAAACAACATGAATAAAAAACACAATTCAATTTTTGATGCAATGCATGAAAACATAAAAAACATGGAAACAACCAGAAAGCAATATAGAAACAAACCAGAAACAATATAGAAAACACCATATAAGCAAAAGAGTTAAAAATAGGTAAAAATTGTATTTAAACATCGAAAACTACATGGAAACAACAAAGAAACATCGAACAACATTAAAAAAGGTATGGAATTGAAACAACGTAAAAAATATTAAAAATACCACATGAATAAAAAGAGCTTAAAAATAGGTAAAAATTGTATTTACACATTGAACAACAAAAAAGTTATTAGAATAATATTAAAAATATTATAGAACAATACCGAAATAATAAAAATAATGTACAAAATAATACATGAACAAAAAATGCATAAAAAAAAGGTAAAAATTATTTTGAAACATCGAAACAACAAAGAAACAATAAAGAAACAAAATTAAACAACACTGAAACAACATATATAACATATAAAGCAATATAGGAACAACAAAAAACGACAAAAAAAATAAAAATAATAAAAAAATATGCAGGAGCGTAAAAAAATAAAGATGTAGGTACGAAAGAAAAAAATATGTACAAAAGTGATATGAGCATATTTTGTGGTATATTTACCAAAAAGGGGATATTTTATGTAATTTTCCTAAAATAACCTTAAACCTCATTGTCGTCCCAAATGAATTGGCTGAAGAAATGAACTTTCATAAGTAAATTCGAAAAATATTGAAACAAAATACAATATATTTGGCCAAATAAACTTTATCTCAAAAATTAAAACGCTCAAAATTAATCTAAAATATCACTAAAAGTACAACATGGCCAAGTAATAACCAAAACAAACTTTCTAAAATTCCACTCGATAATATCACGCACATCATATGCCACCACAAGCAATTGTGGGATGAAGGTCGTCGGGTTGAAATCATCTCCATCAAATTGTTTGTGGGGTGGAGGTCGAGGGGTTCATATCCTGCTCCATCAAATTGCTCCTGGGCATATGCGGTGTGAAGATTTGGTGGGAACTCATCTTGAATAGCATCCGTGTGGGTTCGATTCGGGAGAGATCGTTATTAGTAGATTGGGGGGTCGAACATAATTGTTCTCTTTACCAGGAGGATCTGGTTGTACGTCGCCAGACCGTCGAACAACGGCCGATCGTGCACATCCCGCGGTTTACCTTGGCGCGAAGAAGAATGCGGAGGACATTGTCGCCGGCGTAGTCGGCGTAGCGCGCAGGGCTTCGAGTTATCAAAAAAAAAAAAAAAAAAAAAAAAAATAGAAAGGGCTTTTCTCAAAAAAAAAAAAAAAAAAAAAAAAAGAAAGGGCTTCATGTCATCATGTGGCCGACATGTAAATCCATTCCGCAAAGAATCTGTAGAGTTTATTTTATTTTATTCTCATGTTTCAAGTATTCACGGGAAATATATTTCAAAATATATATTTTGCATTAAGATTGCAGACAAAATACATGTATATTTTGTAGGTGCATGGAAAAATATAAAATGTTTGGTAAGATTGAAAATATATTTTGAAATATTAAACAAAATAAATTTCTGATGAAAATAAACTTATTTCTGAGTTTTAAGAACTACAAAATAAAAAAGTATCATCTGCAAATGAAAACAAGTGAATCTTTAGGCTACGTATAGTTGTGTTATCAAGTGTCATTTTTCATTTTCTAACTATTCCAAAAATTGAGTTTATGTTTATTTAGGGAAGAATTTCAATAGAAATAGAGTCAATTTAAGTTTTTACTTGTTTTCTTAATGGAAATGTTCTTTTGAAGCACTTTCATATGTCATGGAAATATGATATTATTTTTGAATCTGTGGATTTCAATTTCAACGAAAATTTATGTTGAAAAATTGGTTTATTAAAATATGTTTTGAATTGATTTGACCAATTATTTAAGGAGGTTTATTTATTTGAAATAAAAAATAAATAAGATAAATGCGATCTACACTGGGGTAGATGAGTTTGGCATTTTAAATTTCTCAAAATGATTTTAGATGAATGAGAAATGAATGCATAAAGTAAGTCAATTAAATGCATTTTATATGAAAATATGAAATAGTGGACATGTAAAGAGTCACATCCCACATTAAAAACATGGAACAAATTTTGCTTCCAGGTATAGAGTTCCATTATAGTTAAAAAGTTATCATGTGAAGCTCGTTATAGACTTATAGTGCACCTAATAGACTAAAACCCGGCTTTGAGCTAGCTCAGTGAGCTGCGAGGATGCCAAGATGATGTGCATCACCATCCGAGCTTGTGCGTTTGTCGTACTGGACGTTTTAGAAATACATTTTGCACTTAGCATGTACACATCGGAGCCGTAAACTATTGAGATTGAACCAGGGGGTATTGGTTTAGTGACTCAACGATGGCTCTGTGATGTGGCTGGTAACTCACATGATAGTGACATGGCGGATTCGTCCACGTTGTTTTGGCTAGCTTTGAGTTAGCTCAAGGAGCTACAAGGATGCCAAGATGGTGTGAATACCATCGAAGCCCGCACACACGCGCATTGGGGAGCTTTAGAGTGCACTTTGTTCTTAGCATGTATGCATCGTCTTGAGGAACATTAACTTTTTTAGAAAGTGAACCAAAGTATCTATTCAATGGCTCGGCGATGGTGCAATGATGACGTGGCGGGACATCTCATGTGCTAGTGACGTGGCGATTCATCCAAATAACACCTTGCATGGCAAATTGTTGGAGCCGATGGACATGTCTATTTGCGTGGTTACCAACGGGCGTGACCAAAGAGTCGTGATTGGTTAGTGATCTTTGACGATGTAATGCGAGTGATATTGACACAATTGTCCAGTTGGAAAAAGGTCCACATCAAAGAATGTGGACATTCACATGCGGTGTGATCTAGATCACCAAATCGTAGCTTTTAAATAGAGGACGCAATCGAACGGCCCAAATCAATTTGGACTAGAAGTTGCACTCATTCTGAAAAGTCATCCAAAATTCTATAAATAGGGATCCCCACACTTCATTTGTGCATCCCATTTCTCGAGTCATTATTTACTTTCTGCATAAAGTCTTAGAGCATCTCCATCATTGACTATATTTTTGTGTATATTTACATTATTTTAGAGGAAAATTTAGAGAGAATTCAAGATTCAACTCCAACTATCAATCGTATATTTCACTCTAAATTGGAATATTCCATTTTTATTCTTTGTTATGTTAATTAATATATTTATTATATAATAATTTAGCCTATATATTTATATATTTTTATATTAATGTTTAATGGTTAGTTTTATTTAGTAAAATTAAATATAAATATAATTTGCATTATTAATTAACTTGAACATAATATAACAATTAACAATAAAATATTAATTTACAAAAAAAATCACATGATAGTTAGGAACATTATTTATTGATTTATTATTACTAAATAAAAACAAGAATAAAAATAATTAAGTATAAGTTAAAAAGAAATTAAGAGAGAAAAAAAAAAAAACAACAATTTAAAGAAACAAAAAAACTGAAAAAAGAAAAAAAAAAAAAGGATATCGTATGAATAATTCCCGCTACATGCAGCGGGGTACTATTCACAATTTCCAAACTGGCATTGAATTTGGCATGTTGTTAGAGAAAATTTCTCCACTAAAATAGGGGAATACACCAATCTACCGTGTTGTTTGAGATGCTCTTATACGAGTCCGAAATACTTCTTATTCATTGTGAATTAAGTTTTATAGTCTTTCTAACTTAAATTCGAAAGTTATAGTATTTTAGAGACGATTGCCTAAAATTATTAGTCTTGTACGTGGTAATTTCATCTTGCGGGTATAATATCTAATATTAGTCTTGATTTTATTATTACGTCCTGATAATAGGTCGATTTCTGAGAAAACGATACACAGTTTCAAACAATTTCACGATTCGAAAAATAGTATGAAATGAGAGTTCTTTAAAAATCCAAAGACAACATAAAATAATTCAAATAAGTTCAACGGGCTTATTACTTAACGATCTTTGCTTAAAAGTGCGGATCTCTCCAAGTCAGTAGTTAAGTCGACAATCCAAATTCTACTATGGGAATAAAGGAAATCTTCGAGTGGGGACTAGCACTTTTAACACACGAGCAAGGTTAAGCGGTCCATAAGGTTGTCCCGGGAAGGCCCATTCGATCTTAAGTCGGCGATTGTAAGAGCGCAAAATCCATAACGCATGAAATTAATTCGAGTAGTTAATTGAGTTCCTTATAAATGAATATAGATAGATCTTTATATGTGGCATGATGGGGCCACATGTGTTTAATGTAATAAAGTGGGTCGCTTGAGTTATAGTAGACCTCGTATGCCATAAATAGTGAATTGAATCTCATGCTACCCAATAATGGTTTGGGCTTTACAAACCAATTGACAATATTCGAGCCAATAATAAATATTCATGGAGTGCGTAAATGCTTACATAATGATATAATTAAATAAAAAAATATAATTAAAATTTTACCTCCAACACTTACAAGTTTACTATTCTTACCTCTATATTTATCAATAAAAGAAAAAAAACACAACTTAAGGTCATCAAACGTATTTAATTAAATGTCACATAAAGTAGTGGTGACAATCCCTGACACAATACAATAACATGATATGAACTCCACCCGAAGTTATTGAGAGAAACTCAAACACGAACATGAGAAACCCGAACCCGAATACGACTAACAGGAATCTGACAAGATGTTACCTTTTGTCTTAAAATATAGTTATCTTATATTTAACTTAATTTTTTATGTAACATAACCCGAAATTGACCTAAAATTAAATACAAACACGATCCGATGACCTGAATTCCGACCTTTAATATAAAGGCCTCGGCAAAGTCACGAGCTACAACTCAAACTTTTATTGAATATTTAGGACAGTCAAGGCGACTGAGTCTGCCCCCGTATTGCTGAAATAATAATAAATGTTTTGAAGCAAATACGAATGAATTTTTTCCCCAATCTGTGCAAATTTAACCCCATCCTATTATTGCATTTAATTATTTGACAGAAACACGGGGCGAGCCTGTATTTCCAACAAAATTATCATGTAGGGTTGCTATCGAAAATGACAAAAATTAGATAAAGGTGAAAAGTGAAAAAGGCAACAAAAAATATGGATGGACATTATGGATTTTTAAGAGCAAAATACAACACCCTTGGAACTTGGCCTTAGTCCCATTTACCCCTAAATTAAATTTGAGTTTAATGTTTGAATAAAATTACCGTTAACAATAATAATTTTTGGCATGTTTCAAATATTTGTACCTCAAATTTGATGTTAGGCTCTTTATAAATTAGAAATATATTCTAATTTATATTTTTTGAAAAAGAATTACTAACCAAAGTAATTCAAAACTGGAATACTTTAATAGTAAATGAGTATAACTATATATGAAAATATTTAGCATATAAATTATTTTGATTATTTGAGTTCAACGTAAAATAGTAACTTTTTAAAAGTTAGTGATTTGTCACTTAAGCATTTTAAGAATATGATATCCCCAAAATTAAAAAAATAGGACTAAATGTGCAATTTTTTAAAAGTTAGTGATTGTCAAATGTCACCCCTGAAATATAGATGACTAAAAGTATAATTGGGTAAACTTATTGGATCAAAAATATAATTTTGTCCCAAACTTCTTGTTTCAAATTCCTATAGATATTTGGGTAAATTCCACTTTACCCCTTGTACTCTAGGTAATTATCACTTTAGCCTTTTATACTCTCAATTGTCTCATTTTATCCCCTCAGACTATCGTTTGTCTCACTTTACCCCTTGTACCCTTATTTTCTCACTTTGCCCCTTCATACTCTCATTTTTCTCACTTTACCCTCTTACTCTAATTCTAAAATTAGTATGCTTTTATTTTATTTGCTATTAATTAATAATTGATATTAAAATTATTTAAAATTTATTTTTATTCATATTTGATCATTATTTTTATTAACATATCTTCTAATAAGATTTATATCTTATGGTATTTATTATTTGATAAAAACATTTTACTTATATTTTTTCACTCAACTTAATAAATGTTATTTAAAATATATTTCTAATTAATATTTGACAAATGCTTAAAATTTTAATATTTTTAATTATTAAAGGAATATAAATTTACTAAAAGTATGTAATGCATATTAGATTTATAATGAGTAAGAAAATCTGAAATTAATGTATTATCTATTTAAAAAAACCATAATATAGTTCTTTCAATAATATCTATACTAAATTAGAAATTATATTAAACTTTAAATAATTTTAAATGAATTTTAAATGCAATAATGAAAGCATCGTACTTCCTAAAATATAAATGATATAATTTTTATAAGTAATGAATATTTACTAAAAATCAAGTATTATGAATTTATATAAGTAAACATAATTTAGTAATATTTACTTGCAATATAAAGTAATTTATAAAATTAATTATTAAATGTTCAATACAAATTGATTTTTAGTCAATTTTATGCAAAATTCTAGTTGTTTTTATCATTGATATAATTATTGTGAGTTCAAATAAACTATGTTAATTAAAAAAAAGTCGACGATACTTTGATAATTCATTCAATCTTATTACTTTTTATGTAAAATGTGTTACTAATAATTAAATCACAAAATATAAATTCTAATAAGAGCTATGTTAATAAAAAATAGTCATTGATCAATTGAATTATATTTTTAAACAATTTTAATATTGAGTATTAAATAATAGCTAATATTATATAAAATAAAAGTATATTATTTTAGAATGAGAGTAAGGGGTAAAATGAGAAAAAAATGAAAGTATAGGGAGGTAAAGTGAGAAAATAAGAGTGCAAGGGAGTAAAGTGTGACAAAATGAGAGTACAAAGGGGTAAAATGAGAATTAACAAGAGTACAAGGGTAAAATGTAATTTACCCTAGATATTTTTACTTATAATCTAAGATGGTAATAAGTTATTAATATGAATCCTCTGTTGCAAAATAATATTGTACCCAAACTGGCGGATCCGAATTTTAAAAATATGGATACGATAGATATTGAAAAACTATGTGCATATAAATATTGTTTATTAGAGTCCTACAACAAAACACTGTTTAAAATTTTGTAAAAGTTGATCATGTAATCGTACATGAAAATTAATATACATATATAAAAAAATAATTAGAGTAATTAAGAAAACAAGAGACGACAAAATATAGTTTTGATAACATTAATAATATTATTAGCTTTTTTTTATTAATATTTTATATTTGTAGATTTTGACTTTTGCCATGATTTATTTATTCAATTTGTTAAATCAATCTTTTGATTTTTGTTTATTGTGGGGCTTGTATTGTTTTATTTGGATTTTCTAATTCTTTTTGTGAAAATAGGGTACAAATTTATTATTATTGTTGTTTTTACAAAATAATATGGTTGAATATTTTTAATTTGGGGGTACTCACTTGTACCCCACCTTGACATAGATCCGCCACCGATTGATTGTACCTCATATTTAGTTTAAATATTACACACAACCTTATCAACAACGTGCGTACTAACGTTTATTGATAAAATTATGATATACAAAATAAAATAGCATTTTACAACATAGTATCCGACGACAAGTTATAGTAAGGGAACCAATAAAACGTCGTTGTTGCTAGATGTACTCTTGATGGAATAAAAAACGAAATAAAAATATCATTTTACAGAATATGATGGGACATATTATCAACGGAGGAAAATTAAAAGAAAACTTTGAAATAGATATGGCACCATTCTAGTCATGTTATTGCTAGATGTGGCTTTATTGAAAAATATTTTGAATTAGATGAGGTACCATTCTATAACTTCTAAAGATGTACTCTTGATGCCAAAATTTCTAAGCATAGAAAAAGCTAGCAACCACGACGTGCAAAACCCATTGTCAACATGCAGTCCCCATCTATGTACTAACAATAAATGTATATTGCACAAACACGGGACACCAAAAGCATAGACACGTGATAATCTCAAAAATATTAGAGGTGGAAATGGGTGGTGACCGAAATGGTATGTCAAACTCACCAGCATGACCGATCTTATCAATTTTTTTGTTTGAGTCGAACTTTAAAATTGGGTTTTTTTTCCTTAAAAACTTAAAGACAATATTGAACAATAAAATTAAGAATAATGTACAATATATAAATAATTTTATACTTCGATTATAGTTAAAATAATATGATATTTATGTTCAAAAATTCAAAAATATATGTAATTGTTTTGTTAGCAATTAACAAAGTTATAAGACCCAATGGAATATGACCCTTATAATGACAATGTTAGGAAAAAAAAAAGTGTATGGTTTCTTTAGGAAATGGCTAAGGTTTGAGTGTTTAGGCTTTAGTCGATGCCTCGAATTTGATTCTATCTCCATAAGACGAAAACGCCCGTATACAAGTTCTAACGGTTCTGCAGTACGTTCTAAGATACAACGACTATTTCGGTTTTGAGTTTACAACACTTGCAAACCCGAAACACAAATGAACAACAAAAGAGTTTCGACTTACAAGCTTTGAATGGAAATATGCCAATATGCTCGAATGCAATTGTCACGCCCCAAACGTGACGCGACAACGATCAATCACTTAAACAAAATAAATCAACGCCTAAACCAAAGATACAAAACTCCAAGTAAAATAGAGTCTAATGCAAATGAATTAAAATAAACACGAGTACAAATTACATCTTAAAGTCCAAGCGGTATCCGAATATAACCCAAAAGATTATCCGAATTAACTTACGGTCAACAAAATAAAATGAAGGAGTCCAACAACAAATAAAAGTAAAAGGAAATGTCGCTCCTTATTACCGATAGGGATTCAATCTGCAGAGTTCAATGTCTTGGCAAATAACTCTTCATCTAAAGGTTAGAAAACAGGGAATGAGACAAATCTCGGTGGATGGGGTGATCGTGTGCAAGTGTGGCGATATAAATAGTTAATGCGAGAAACGGTTGTATGAAAACGCATGAGGTATGATGCATGTGTTCACACATAGTCCACAAGCGTCGTGATAAATATATTAAGTAATATACTTATACAGCTTTAAGAAAATAGTTCGTGGTCACGCAGCATTATGGTTCAAGCAAGACATGGGGATTGCGTCGAGGTGTAGCGCCAATCCTATACAAGACAATTAGTGGTTGCGTCATCGATATGTAGCGCCAACCCGTTCCGTTCAACTCCTAATCGTGTGGATCGGATGCAAATGATTCCTTTGTTCTTCCTTGTAACTCCCCGCTCATGATGGTCAAAGACTGCACCTTATCGCTCCGTAGGCAAAGACAAAATCCACGTTGAGCTAGCAAGGCTCGGATTCGTCATAATCATGATTATACCTCAAGTACTACGACCCGCTTCCCCTCGACAAACTCCATCCCCGGTTGCGGGATTAGGGCGATGGGGAAGAGTGGAATAGCAGCCGAGCCGCCTTCCATCCCCGTATCCACTCCGATTTGTGAGCTCGACACACCAAGTTGACTCGGGCAAGAAATTAAATACACGTTCGGTAGTCAACCAGGCAATGAGTATATTGATTCGGGAAGCGATTCATGAAAAGTTTTTCAAAAATTTGCGTAAGGTAATTATGGCGTTGGTGGAGTTATTTGGATGAAGATGATTATCGGGAGGATAAGCAATCTTCGATATCTTGAAATATTAGGTGGAACATAAGTCCCGTTATAGATTCAAATCGCAAGACGTGAAAGTCGCCCGCGATCGGTATTAATCGGTCAAGGCGGTCCGATAAGTCAAGGGGTTTTGAAAAATAAAATATTTTAATTAAGAATTGAAATCAGAGGGTCCAGGGCTGTTTTAGTAAAAGAAAAATAATTTGAGTTAGGTCCTTGATAAAAAGAAATTTTACAATTTAGCCCCGTTTTGTAAAAACCTATACTTTTGGGGTTAAAATTTGAATAAATAAATATCCCGACCTTGAAAAATTATGAGGTCAGTTCCTAAATTCTCCAAATTGTTCAGAGATTCAGGTTTTTGAAGTTTTGAGGTCGAGTTTTTATAAAATTCTCATATTGGCCCCAAATTTGTTAAAATTGCCATTTCGACTCTAAGTTTAAAATAAATGGAACTCACAAACCGGAAGGGATTTTAATGTGATTCCAGTTGAAAAATGTCACTATGGTTAATGGGATATTGGGACAAAAGCAGTTTTAAAAAGAAATAAGTTTAGGTCCTTTAACTTTTGAAAATTTCATTTTTGTCCCATTTTGAAATAATTGCCTTTAAGGCTTTTTAGGGGTCCAATTGTTATCAAGTTTAAACCTTGGGTCCAAAATATAATTAAGTTATAGTTAAATTAGTATTTCCAGGTGCATGGGCTGCATAAGTCCTGAAATTTCATTTGGGTCCTCAAGTTTAATCTTTTACACTTTAGTCCTTCAACTTTTATAAAATTACTTTCCAAACTCTAAACACTTGGATTTTTGGAATACACTTAAAATATGTTATTTCCAGTCCCTTAAGAGTTAAAATTTCAAATTTCAAAATTAGGGTCTGGTACAGTTTCGAAATTTGCAAAATAGCCCTTAAACTTCTCAAATTTTACAATCTAGTCCTTGGGCTTTCAAGGGTTGATTTTATTTATCTAAAAACTCTTAAAACTTTATTAAAATATCAAAACATAATTTTTGAACCTGATTTCAGTCCCAAAAATCGAAAATTACAGAGGGGTCCCTTAAATTTTATTTTTCTTGCAATTAAGTCCACCAACTTTCCATTTTTGCATTTTAAGTCCAAAAGTTGAAATTTAATCAATTATGCTCGACTTGTCCAGGTTATAAATCATTCAAAACATAGATTTTAAGAGTCATACACATACATATCCTTCTCATACAAAATTTCATCAAGTATAACAATAAAATGTGCATGTATGCCCTATTTTTCGATAAATCACATTTTTGAGCAACACTTGAGAATTTTTCCAACTTGATACAAGAAAATAGCATGCAATACATAATATATATCTCAAGTGCTCAATAACAAAATACTACATGCATATTTTCAATTTAAAACACCTAGAAGTTGAAAGAATTTTTCCACCCACCTCGTAGTAGTTTCTCGGGTTGATCTAAAATGTGGTCTTCTTCCTTGAATCAACTTCTTGACTAAAACTCTTGAAGATCAGCCCCTAAATGGTATCCAAACCATATTTTGGTGTTAAAATTAAAGTCTCAAGTCTAAAGAAAATATACTAGTACCAAATGGTTACTACTCACCTTAATATCTTCAAGTAGTCCCAAATTGGAAATTTTCCTTCAAGCCTCTAACCTCCACTTGAGATGATGTAGGTCAGCCCCTAAACTCCAAAAATTTATATTTTTGAGTCAAAAATTAATTCTTCATGTTGTCAAGAGAAAATACTAAAACCATAATTTTCTCACCTTAATAATATGTAATCTTGAATTTCCTCTTCAAGCTTGTAGTCAAATCTAGGTCTCTAATTCTTCAAGAATTTTCTCTAGGAGTACCTCAACAAGAAGGATTCAACATCATTAGATGGTGAAGGTATAAGGTTGAGGATTGGAGAAGAAAAATAGAGTTGGGAGAAATGAAGATATTCTTACCTTATGCTTGAAGAATTTGATCCTTTAGAGAGGAAAATGGAAGCAAGTCTTGTGT
This sequence comes from Rehmannia glutinosa, assembly GCA_016081115.2. Classification (NCBI taxonomy): domain Eukaryota; kingdom Viridiplantae; phylum Streptophyta; class Magnoliopsida; order Lamiales; family Orobanchaceae; genus Rehmannia; species Rehmannia glutinosa. Next base: position 170,634 of record JABTTQ020002016.1, on the reverse strand, counting down.
TTTTATGATAATTATGAAATGAATAATATTGGTAGATAAAGAAAAAAATAACAAAAATGATTGATTCCCCTAAGACAAGGAGCCAAAAGTTGGAGGAATAATAATCATGGTGTTGGTATTTTTATTTATTAGAATTTGGTGGAAAGAAAAGTTTGTCCATCCTTTAAGCATGTGACCAAAAGTTGAGAAAAAAAAAATAATATATATATGTAAATATATATATATATACATATATAATTGTAGGTCTTGAAAAGAATATGAAACAACCTCCCCATTTATGGTAATTTTGAAATTTTTAAAAAAATAAAAAAAAAATATTTTTTTTTTTAAAAAAAAATTGATTGGGAAATTGGTTGGGATGAATTATAGAATAAGATGAAATATTAGGATAAGGATTGGAATGTACTCCTAAATTGTTGGAGGTCTAATATTCCTAAAGTAGTAGTCATCCGATCAAGTATTAATACTAGAGAAAGAATATAAAATTGCTAAGCTCTAAAAATGCGAAATGCGTAATTGAAGTTGGAAGAAATAAATAAAAATAGAGTCGAGTTTCATTAATAATAGGTTTGTGATACATAGCCAATAAATAATCACTACATAACACCGAATCTCACGTTAAAATTCGGGGTCTCACATTCACCCCTTTTAAAAGAATTTGGTCCCCAAATTCTCTTTAGAACAATTCGGATATTGATTCCTCATGTCTTCTTCCATCTCCCACGTTGCGTCTTCGTCTCGGTTGTGATTCCGCCATACAACTTTAACCATTGGAATCTCTCTCTACGCAACCGACGCACTGGCCGGTCAATGATTCGATTGGTTTCTCGGTGTAAGATAAATTTTCCATTAGAGGAGGAGCATCACGAGTGATGATATGCTCGTGATCCGGTTGATACCTTTTCAATCTCGATACATGGAATACATCGTGCATTCCCTGCCAGCATCTTTGTCTTAGCAGTAACTCAAGTCGGTAGGCTAACTTCCCGATCCTCCGCAAAATCTTGTAAGGTCCAACATATCTCGGACTCAACTTGCCTCCTTTCTTTGGATTGATCAATCCTTTCCGTGGAGACACCGAGGAATACTTCATCTCCGCTTCAAATTCCAAGTCCTTTCTCCTCTTGTCTGCGTAACTCTTTTGGCGGCTCCCCGAGCCGTGCGGATCCGTTCCTTAATCAACTTGACCTTCTCCATGGCCTCTGAACTAAGTCGACCTTGGAATCGGGGCGACTTTCGTTTCTCTTTTGGAGTCCATTGGTCATCAATCTCCCGGTGTAGTGGAGATCTACACTTTCGCCCGTACAAGGCTTCGTAGGGTGCCATCCCAATTGTGGCCTGATAGGCATTATTATAGGCGAACTCGGCCAATGGTAAGTCACGAATCCCAACTTCCTTGAAGTCAACGTGCATGCTCGCAGATGTCTTCCAGGGTTTGAATTGTTCGCTCGGACGCCATCGCTTTGTGGATGTCTTCTTGTCTTTGAAACTTAGTGAGGTACCCAATTCCTCATGTAAGCATTTCGAACTGAGACAAATCTCGGGTCTCTGTCGACACTATATCGACCGGCACTCCATGCAAATGAATGATCTCTGGATATAAATTTGCGCAAGTTTCTCGCAAGTCGTCGGTTTTCTTCATGGGTAGGAAGTGTGCGATTTCGTGAGTCGGTCTCACGACTACCCATATAAGATCATCGCCTCGTCCTAGTCCTCGGTAGATCCGTCACGAAGTCCATCGTTATGTGTTCCCATTTCCACTCGAATTCTCAACGGTTGTAATAAACCGGATATGGTCGTTGGTGTTCAACTTTTACTCGTTGACAAGTCAAGCATCTCGCAACGAACTCGCTACCTGTTCTTCATGTTTGCCCACCAAGAATGTCTTTGTTTCAAGTCCTTATACATCTTGTTTCCTCCGGGATGTATAGTGTATTTCGAACGGTGTGCTTCGAGAGGATTCTGTTCCTAAGTTGCTCATCACTCGACACAAATTCTATTCAAAATCGATGATCCCATCTTCTTGTACCGAGAATTCCGATCTCTCTCCTTTGATTATCTTCTCTTTTAGTTTTTGAAGTTGCACGTCAATCCCCGTGTTACTTTGATCTCGTTCAATAGATCGGGTTTAATCAAATATTAGCACATGAAATTCGAGTCATCGGTTCTCGCGGATTCCAAGTGCTCAATTCTTCTAATGATCTCCACTCTCGAATCATTAGTCTAGCTAAACTCGCTTTTCTCAAGGCATCGGCTACTACGTTAGCTTTCCCGGGATGGTATTGAATATCAAAGTGATAATCTTCTATTAACTCCATCCATCTCCGTTGCCTCAAATTGAGTTCCTTCGAGAGAATAGATACTTTAGGCTCTTATGATCCAGGTAAACCGTGAATGTTGCTCCATAGAGGTAGTGCCTCCATTTCTTTAACGCGAACACTATTGCTGCCAATTCCAAGTCATGCGTTGGGTAATTGGCTTCATACGGCTTGAGTTTTCGTGATGCGTAAGCAATGACCTTTCCTTCTTGCATGAGTCACGCTCCTAGTCCTTCCTTTGATGCGTCACTATAGACGACAAAGTTTTCTTTCCCTTTGGAAGGGCTAAGACTGAGCAGTAGTAAGTCGCTTCTTGACTCTTGAAACTAGCCTCACACTTGTCATTCCACTCAAACTTGACTTGCTTCCTCAGGTTAGTCGAGTGAGTGGTCCGGCTATCTTGGAGAAATCTTGGATAAATCTTCGATAATATCCAGCTAGTCCTAAGAAACTTCTAATCTCCGTTACAGACTCGGGTTGTTTCCATTCAACCACCTGCCTCAGACTTCTCAAGGATCTACGGCGATCCCAAATCTTGATACTATGTGTCCCAAGAATGCGACTTCACTAAGCCAAAATTCGCACTTGCTGAATTTGGCATACAACTTGTGCTCTCGTAGTGTCTCTAAAACAATTTTCAGATGACGCTCATGCTCCTCTTTAGACTTGGAGTATACGAGTATGTCATCAATGAATATCACTACGAATTGATCCAAATAAGGTTGAAAGACTCGATGCATTAGATCCATAAACGCCGTCAAGTGCGTTTGTCGGACCGAAAGGCATCACTACAAACTCGCATCTTGTCCATATCCGGTCCGAAATGCTGTTTTGGAAACGCCCTCTTCACGGATCTTTAATCGATAATATCCTTGTTGTAAATCAAACTTGAGTACATCGTCGCTCCTTGAAGTTGATCAAACAGTTCGTCTATCCTGGGAGGGGATATTTGTTCTTGATGGTCACGCTGTTAAGTCCGCGATAGTCTATACACGCCTTAATGTGCCATCTTTCTTTTTGACAAACAAGACTGATCCCCACGGAGACGTGCTCGGTCGGATAAATCCCACATCCATCGCCTTTTGTAATTGAGTCTTCAACTCTTGCAACTCAAGAGGAGCCATTCTATACGGCGTTAAGCGATCGGGGCGGTTCCTGGTAATACCGATGGTGAACTCAACTTCCTATCCGGGAGGGACAAGTGGTGAGTTCTTGTGGAAATACATCTGTATATTCCGATACTATAGGTACTTGATTAATTTGTGTCTCAACCTTAGGTTTGTTAATTACAAACGCCAAGTACCCTTGTGCCCCTCTAGTGATCGCTTCCCCGCTTTCATTCTTTGAAATGATTGGGGCAATCTTAACCCGTGCCCTTCCCAAAAATTTCCACTTCGGCTTACCGGTTCACATAGTTTAATGGACTTGCGATGGCGAGTCATTTGTGCATGGTGTGCGATTAAACCGATTTATTCCCAATATAATGTCGTATTCGGATATAGGTAGCAAGAAGATCAAATCAGCAGGAAAGTTTATCTCATCAATCTTAACTTCGCATGCATTATAGATAATATCATTATCGGCTTGCGCCCATAGGAGTGGACACTTCTAAACCTATAGGCATATGTTCCATGCATGCATACGGCTTGTGTACAAAATGTGGTCGCGACAAATGAATGCGTTGATCCAGGGTCAAATAGTACTTTAGCGTAGTGGCTAGATATTAGAAGCGTACCTTCCACCACGCCTCCTCTTGCCTCCGGAGCCTCATGTCCGGCTAGTGCAAATGCTCGAGCGGGCATCCTTGCCCGATTTCCCTGGCCATTACCCGGCTTTGGCGGCTGCACTTGTTTCGTGCGATCCTCGTACTTCGGGCAATCCTTTAGCCGGTGCTGGTTACTACCACATAGCAAGCATTTCCCCTGTTTGCGCCAACAATCATTGACAGTATGTCCCGTTTTTTGGCAATGTGCACATACTTGACCTGGTTTTTCTTGTATCGGTCCTTTTCCTTTGTCCGTCTTATTGATCGTCCCTTCAAAACTTATCAGTTTGCTTAGATGGTTGTCCCACAGTACATCCCTCTTGAGATCGTTTGATGGCCTACTCTGCTGAATCTGGCCCAATACGGTTTAGTCTTTCGATTCGATGCGAGAGTCGCTTTACCGCAATGAGTAAGTTGTCATTTCAACAATCGAGTCGCTTTTGAAGTTCCAACTTGACCCCGTGTGAACTTATATAATTTGTCCTCTTCTCACATCGATTGTCCCCAGAAGCATATTTGGACAATCGATGGAACTCGCACTCGTATTGGGCCACGTACATGTTCCCTGTCTCAACTTATGGAATTCATCCTGCGTGCCTCCTTCACGACTTGGGGTATATATTGCTCATTGAATTCAGCCAGAAATTTTCCCATGTCCTATCTATTTGATCCTGTTCCCACTTTCTCTCAACTCGCTCTCCACCAATCTCGAGCGGTGATTCTAGCGAACACGGCGAGCGTAACCTTTTGTTCCCCGAGTATTGAGAGCATTGAAGATATTCTCTATTTTCTCGATCCATTCTTCTCGCTTTCATGTCATCCGGTTCCCCTAAGAAAGTCGGGGGTCGAATCGTAGAAACCGCTCCAAGGTACGGTCATTCGTCTCTCGAGGAGTTCATGGTTAGGGTGACGAGTGCTCGCTTGTTGCCTCATAAAAACCAATATCTGTTGCAAGGCTATTGCGCTTAGGTTATCTCCTGTGATTGGCGGAGGAGGTGGTGGTAGTTCGGGAGGGTACCCGTTCCTGGGTACGCCCACATACCTACGGGAACACGGCGGGGTCTCCTCGTCCACGGTTTCCAGCCATGTATTTGTAGTTTAGCTACAATTCGAAAGGAATGATTTCAATAAGTACTTGCATATAACAAGTTATATCACAACAACAATACACAAGACATAGAATAAGAAGAAAAAGTATATTCATTGATGTGAAATTTGAATACACCCGAATGATTTCATACAACAGAATATAAAATCGAAGATAAACTAGAGTCGATACAACTTGATTAAGGTACAAATCGAAAACAAAATACAACGGGATGGAATTAAGCATCGGCTAAAATCTAGCATATAAGTTATCTACTCGGTGAGGTCGCCGTCATCATCACTAGCGGCCTCGTCCCATAATCGGATCTGATCGGGCCGAGGTGCCACCTCGGATTAGGCCGATCGGCTAAATTCGCCACCGCTCCATCCGGAGCATCATCGAGTGGGCGGCTTCAAGCGCCTCGGGCTCTTCATCTTCCATTGATCCTCATCGGGATCCTCTTCGGGATCTTCTTCAGATCCTCCTCGGGATCCTCTTCATTATCGGCCTCGAAGTCGGGCATGGGTTCCACCTCGGGTGGTGGCAACGGTGGCGCATTAGCCGCTAAGCGGCCTCCCAAAGCAAAGATCCCGCCGAGTTAAGGCATGTGTGAGGTCCTCTATCACCGCATTTGTTTGATGATAGTATCTTGAGACGATCGATGGTGCCTCTCGACATGTATGCCTCCCTTTCCCACTTTCCGCGGCCTTCCTCGGCGCGTTCCCATCTTCGTGCGAGTAACTTCCAAGTGTTCCTGGATTGATCGGATTTGATCCTCGCGAGCACGGATGGTATCCTCGCGATCCTTAGCAAGGAGGGTAAGATTGTTCTTCTCCTCTTGGCTCTTTGCCGGAGGTGTGTCGATTCTTGGTTGCGGCGGCGTTCTTTCCGCCAATTTCGAGATAGCTCGAAGGTATTCCTGTGCCGATGGTTCGTGTATGCCCGGAAGTAATCACGTTCGGCGCGGGCCTCAATAATTCCCACCAGATAGGTGGCGTCGGCTCCATCCCGAACAAGCCAAACTAAGAAGAATCGGTCGAAGTAAGAAAAGATAGGGAAGAACAGGGAAAGAATAACTAAGGAAAGTCACTAAAAGTCACTAAGTCAAATCAAGTATGACTATGGATTCTCCAAGTATAAATTTTAGCTTAACCTAAACATCAATAATATGGTTCTATGCCATTTTTGAAATCGATTTCACAACTTAATTAGTCAAGTCACGGTACTACCCAACACAATCGGAGGGTCCTATCCTCGGGTCACTCGGTGTAAGTTTCCATCTTACTAGCCGAGTTCGATACCATAACCATCACGCCCAAACGTGACGCGACAACGATCAATCACTTAAACAAAATAAATCAACAAAGCCTAAACCAAAGATACAAAACTCCAAGTAAAATAGAGTCTAATGCAAATGAATTAAAATAAACACGAGTACAAATTACATCTTAAAGTCCAAGTGTATCCGAATATAACCCAAAAGATTATCCAATTAACTTACACCAATAGAAATAAAATGAAGAGTCCAACAACAAATAAAAGTAAAAGGAAATGTCGCTCCTCATTCATCGATAGGGATTCAATCTGCAGAGTTCAATGTCTTGGCGAACTCTTCATCTAAAGGTTAGAAAACGGGGAGGAATGAGACAAAAATCTCGATGGATGGGGTGAACGTGTGCAAGTGTGGCGATATAAATAGTTAATGCGAGAAAACGGTTATATGAAAACGCGCGTGAGGTATGATGCATGTGTTCACACATAGTCCATAAGCGTCGTGATAAATATATTAAGTAATATACTTATACGATTTAAGAAAATAGTTCGTGGTCACGTAGGCATTATGGTTCAAGCAAGACACGGGGATTGCGTCGAGGTGTAGCGCCAATCCTATACAAGACAATTAGTGGTTGCGTCGATATGTAGCGCCAACCTGTTCTGTTCAACTCCGGAATCGTGTGGATCGACAAATGATTCCTTTGTTCTTCCTTGTAACTCCCCGTTCATGATGGTCAAAGACCACACCTTATCGCTCCGTAGGCAAAGACAAAATCCACGTTGGAGCTAGCAAGGCTCGGATTCGTCATAATCATGATTATACCTCAAGTACTACGACCCGCTTCCCTTGGACAAACTCCGTCCCTCAGTTGCGGGATTAGGACGATGGGGCCGGAAGAGTGGAATAGCAGCCGAGCTGCCCGGTTCCATCCCCGACGTATCCACTCCGACTGTGAGCTCGACACACCAAGTTGACTCAGGCAGTAAATTAAATACACGCTCGTAGTCAACCAGGCAGTCGAGTATATTGATTCGGGAAGCAGTTCATGAAAAGTTTTTCAAAAATTTGCGTAAGGTAATTATGGCGTTGGTGGAGTTATTTGGATGAAGATGATTATCGGGAGGATAAGCAATCTTCGATATCTTGAAATATTAGGTGGAACATAAGTCCCGTTATAGATTCAAATCGCAAGACGTGAAAGTCGCCCCGCGATCGGTATTAATCGGTCAAGGCGGTCCGATAAGTCAAGGGGGTTTTGAGAAAATAAAATATTTTAATTAAGAATTGAAATCAGAGGGTCCAGGGCTGTTTTAGTAAAAGAAAAATAATTTGAGTTAGGTCCTTGATAAAAAGAAATTTTACAATTTAGCCCCGTTTTGTAAAAACCAATACTTTTGGGGTTAAAATTTGAATAAATAAATATCCCGACCTTGAAAAATTATGAGGTCAGTTCCTAAATTCTCCAAATTGTTCAGAGATTCAGGTTTTTGAAGTTTTGAGGTCGAGTTTTTATAAAATTCTCATATTGGCCCCAAATTTGTTAAAATTGCCATTTCGACTCTAAGTTTAAAATAAATGGAACTCACAAACCGGAAGGGATTTTAATGTGATTCCAGTTGAAAAATGTCACTATGGTTAATGGGATATTGGGACAAAAGCAGTTTTAAAAAGAAATAAGTTTAGGTCCTTTAACTTTTGAAAATTTCATTTTTGTCCCATTTTGAAATAATTGCCTTTAAGGCTTTTTAGGGTCCAATTGTTATGAAGTTTAAACCTTGGGTCCAAAATATAATTAAGTTATAGTTAAATTAGTATTTCCAGGTGCATGGGCTGCATAAGTCCTGGAAATTTCATTTGGGTCCTCAAGTTTAATCTTTTACACTTTAGTCCTTCAACTTTTATAAAATTACTTTCCAAACTCTAAACACTTGGATTTTTGGAATACACTTAAAATATGTTATTTCCAGTCCCTTAAGAGTTAAAATTTCAAATTTCAAAATTAGGGTCTGGTACAGTTTCGAAATTTGCAAAATAGCCCTTAAACTTCTCAAATTTTACAATCTAGTCCTTGGGCTTTCAAGGGTTGATTTTATTTATCTAAAAACTCTTAAAACTTTATTAAAATATCAAAACATAATTTTTGAACCTGATTTCAGTCCCAAAAATCGAAAATTACAGAGGGGTCCCTTAAATTTTATTTTTCTTGCAATTAAGTCCACCAACTTTCCATTTTTGCATTTTAAGTCCAAAAGTTGAAATTTAATCAATTATGCTCGACTTGTCCAGGTTATAAATCATTCAAAACATAGATTTCAAGAGTCATACACATACATATCCTTCTCATACAAAATTTCATCAAGTATAACAATAAAATGTGCATGTATGCCCTATTTTTCGATAAATCACATTTTTGAGCAACACTTGAGAATTTTTCCAACTTGATACAAGAAAATAGCATGCAATACATAATATATATCTCAAGTGCTCAATAACAAAATACTAAAACCATAATTTTCTCACCTTAATAATATGTAATCTTGAATTTCCTCTTCAAGCTTGTAGTCAAATCTAGGTCTCTAATTCTTCAAGAATTTTCTCTGGAGTACCTCAACAAGAAGGATTCAACATCATTAGATGGTGAAGGTATAAGGTTGATGATTGGAGAAGAAAAATAGAGTTGGGAGAAATGAAGATATTCTTACCTTATGCTTGAAGAATTTGATCCTTTAGAGAGGAAAATGGAAGCAAGTCTTGTGTTTTTATGATAATTATGAAATGAATAATATTGGTAGATAAAGAAAAAAATAACAAAAATGGTTGATTCCCCTAAGACAAGGAGCCAAAAGTTGGAGGAATAATAATCATGGTGTTGGTATTTTTATTTATTAGAATTTGGTGGAAAGAAAAGTTTGTCCATCCTTTAAGCATGTGACCAAAAGTTGAGAAAAAAATAATATATATATGTAAATATATATATACATATATAATTGTAGGTCTTGAAAAGAATATGAAACAACCTCCCCATTTATGGTAATTTTCAAATTTTTAAAAAAATAAAAAAAATATTTTTTTAAAAAAAATTGATTGGGAAATTGGTTGGGATGAATTATAGAATAAGATGAAATATTAGGATAAGGATTGGAATGTACTCCTAAATTGTTGGAGGTCTAATATTCCTAAAGTAGTAGTCATCCGATCAAGTATTAATACTAGAGAAAGAATATAAAATTGCTAAGCTCTAAAAATGCGAAATGCGTAATTGACGTTGGAAGAAATAAATAAAAAAAATAGAGTCGAGTTTCATTAATAATAGGTTTGTGATACATAGCCGAATAAATAATCACTACATAACACCGAATCTCACGTTAAAATTCGGGGTCTCACAAAGAATATGACATGTTAATTATCTGATATTTTTCGGAGACAGCTATTGGCATCAGGTTTTCCGAGTCCTAGCACCCCCGGAAAAAGCTACAGGAATCAATTTTCATCTGCAGGGATCGAGTATTATAGGCACCAGGTGCCACGTAGGGAAAGAACACATCTTTTGGCTCGAAAAGACAGTTTTGAACGAATGACGCATTTGTTCTCGCCCGCGGCGACGACGACGACTGGGCACAGCCCGTGCGTGGATGTGAACCAAAATGCAAAGCTACGACTTGACGCATGACCCGACGCATGGGTCGTGCGTCAGCCCGTGCTCTGATGCGAACAGGACCGACTGACGCACGGGCCGTGCATTCGCCCATGCTCGGGTGCGAACACTTCCCAGTTGAAATCCTAATTAATTAATTACAAAAATTAATTAATTATTTATTTTAAAGGTTTTTGGTCCAAAAAGAATAAGGGCCTTGAAGCCCAAGCCTAAGACCCCGAACCCAGACCAAGACTTGGACCCGGGTCGTGCCGAGCCGAGCCGATGGGCGGGCGGGCAGCGGCGGCGTGAGCGCGCTTGTGTGTTTTGAACTAAACCCACAAGCATGTAGGTCCTCACCCCTTTAAGAACTTGGGTGCCCCCAAGGGCCCAAACCCATAAGTCCAACTTGTGATATATTAAGTGTGCAAATTTTGCCTCATTTTTCTATGTAGGATGGAGAATTTCTCCTTCCCCATATTTTCCTTTTTCCATACCATTTAATTGTATTGAATGGCTAACTTCTAGCATTAATTTCTCATTCACCCGGAATTGGTTTTGAGAAATTCCAAATGTTATTCTCATCTATTCTCTTAGTAGAATTTTTATAAATAATTTAATTCCATTTTCCACCAATGAAAACCACTTAATTATTAGGTCAAAATCGGATCAACACCCATTTTACCAAACAAAATTTCAATAATCCTCCACATGAATGAAATTAATGCATGCGTGTATGCGATTAAACTTGAAAGTCTTGGCGAATCGTTATTGCATAAGAATAGGTAGCTTGTAGCTTTGAATCTTCCTTAGTAAAATACTATCAGATTTACTAGCTGCTTAGTGACGCGATGTCTTGAACTACTCAGCCGTTTGTGTAAACCGAGACAACAGTACTTACACAATAACAACTCTAACACTTGTTGTTCTCACGTTGTGTCCATTTTGGCCCTGGACCATATCTTAGATTCATAAGTATTTCTTTGAAGCGGCCATTACTTGTCACCTATAAAAGTGATCTCTAGAGTATCCCGCCACACTCCATATTTTGGTATAGGAATCATTAAAAGTCTTAAACTTAACCTCACCACATTCAAAGAGGTTTTCATTCATTTGGATGTATCGAGAATGAGCTAACACATTTTTCAAGTGTTCAGCTGAACATTCATAACTTAGCTGTCCCATTGAACCAAGGTCTTGGGATCTCAAATTCACAAGGTTGGGTTACCGCTATGAACATTCTTTAAGTTATAGATTTTAAACTCATTCCCCTTAACAGTTTATACAATTGATCTTGATTTATGCATTTTGTAAGCGGATCCGCTAGGTTTCCTTTGACCTCACGTAGTCAACCGAAATAACCCCATTCGAAATCAACTGCCTAATGGTATTGTGTCTCCGACGTATATGTCTAGACTTACCATTATACATACTTGTTTGTGCCCCTTCCAATTGTTGATTGACTATCACAAAGATGTATCATCACAAAGAGGCACGCACTTATTCCAACAAGGAATATCCTCTAAGAAGTTTCTAAGCCATTTTGTTTCTTCTCCGCCTTTATCTAAAGCAATGAACTCGGATTCCATAGCGGATCGAGCTATGCACGTCTCCGCTAGAAGACTTCCACGACACCGCTCCTCCACCACTATTGTGAAAATAAATCCACTTGTGGACTTGGAGTCTTTTGTGTCTGATATCCAATTGGCATCACAGTATCCTTCTAATACTGTTGGATATCTCGTATAAAGTATTTCATAGTTCATGGTATACTTCAAATATCTAAGTACCCTTGTCACGACTTTCCAGTGATCCGTACTTGGGTTACTTGTGAACCTACTTAGTTTACTCACTGAATATGCAATGTCTGGATGTGTACAATTCGTTAAGTACATAAGATTACCAATTACCCTTGCATATTCCAGCTGAGAAACTGGTTCGCCTCTATTCTTGGCCAAGTGTAGACTTAGATCTACAGGTATCTTGGCCGGAGGACTATCAAAAGCATTAAACCTTCTAAGTATTCTTTCGACATAATGGGATTGTGACAAGATAATTCCATCTAGAGTTCTAGAGATTTTAATCCCTAAGATAACATCAGATAATCCCATATCTTTCATGTCAAAGTTCTTCTTCAACATGTTCTTAGTATTCATGATTAAATCATGACTACTTCCCATAATCAACATATCATCTACATAAAGGCATACTATGACGTAATCATTTGTAGTACCTTTAATGTAGACACACTTGTCACATTCATTGATCTTGAAACTGTTTGACTTCATAGTCGAGTCAAACTTTTCATGCCATTGCTTAGGTGCTTGTTTAAGTCCATAAAATGACTTAACAAGTTTACATGCATTTCGCTCTTGACCGGGTGCAACGTACCCCTCGGTTGTTCCATATAGATCTCCTCTTCAAGTTTACCATTCGGAAGGCGGTCTTAACGTCCATTTGATGTATCTCGGGATATACAAAGTCGCAATAGCAATGAGAACACGAATGGACGTAATCCTCGTGACAGAGAATATGTATCAAAGAAGTCATATCCTCCTTTTGTCTAAACCCTTTAGCTACCAAACGGGTTTTATACTTGTCAATAGATCCATCTGTTTTATACTTCCTTTTAAGGATCCACTTGCATCCCAAAGGTTTGCAACTCAAATGGGAGATCAACCAACTCCCAAGTATGATATTGCATGATGGAATCTATCTCATTATTGATAGCTTCTTTCCGAGAGGAGCTTGGACAAGACAATGCTTCTTGAATAGTTCTAGGTTCGTTTTCTAACATATAAGTTTGAAAATCGGGACCAAAAGACATTAGCTACTTTTGTCCTTTTACTACGTCTTGGTTCCTCTTCATCATCACTTTGAGGTAACCTTGCGCTTTCATAAGTTCGTTTACTCGAACTTTCTTCTTTTTCGTTCTTTATTCGCAAAGATATTCTCGAAGAATACAACATTCCTTGATTCAATGATCATACCTTTATTTATATCGTGAATTGCGACTTGTGCACTAAAAAGCGATATGCACTACTATTGTTTGTATATCCAATGAAAGCACAATCGTTCATTTACGGACCGATTCTAACTTGTTTTTGCTTAGGTACTTCAACTTTAGCCAAACACCCACACACTTTGAGGTATTTATATGACGGTTTACGTCCCTCCCATAACTCATATGGAGTTTTATTTTTACCTTTGTATGGGATTTTATTAAGAATGTAGTTTGCGAAACTATGGCTTCCCCCACAAGTTTTGGGGTAAGCCGGAGCTTAACAACATCACATTCATCATCTCCTTAAGAGTACGGTTTTGCGTTCGCAACTCCATTTGATTGAGGTGAGTAGGGAGCGATCATTTGATGAATTATATCCGCTTCGAGCAAAATTCTTCAAAAGGAGCAATATACTCTCCGCCTCTATCACTTCAAATCATCTTAATTTTTAAATTAAGCTGATTTTAAACTTCATTCTTATAAGTTTTAAAAGCTACTAAAACTTCATTACGACATCTTAAATGTGGCCCTTATCAAGGTATCCCTTACAAAGAAACCGACCATTCTTGGTCATTACAAACTTGTCGGACTCAAACACTAGTTTAAACCCCTTACTAAGTGTAAGCTCCTTTTCGGAAGTCATCTTGAGCACAACCTTCCCAAGACCCACGATGTTGGAAGTCGAAGAGTTCCTCATGAATAGTTTCCTTCCATTAATCGGATTGTAGGAGGATAACATCTCCTTATCAACACAAATGTGATGAGTAGCCCCAAGATCTATCCACCACTCCTCAGGGTTATCCACCATATTGGCTTCAAACACAACGGCGGTGAGATCGAGCTCCGACATGTCGATTGGAACCAACTTGTCCTCCGTCATATTGGCTTGTTGGTTGCTACCTTGATTGCCCTTTTAAGGTGTCGACAATCCTTATCCATGTGATTCGGTTTGCCACATTGTAGCAATTCCCTTGAACTTTTTGGCTTTTCCTTTTTCTTTTTTGGAGTGCTTGCGTTTCTTGCTAGTGCTCGATTCAGCAAGATTGGCCTTAGCCTCCATTTTAGACTTACTGGATTTCATCTCTAATTTTCAGTTGTCTTCTTCGATTCGAAGCTGAACAATTAGATCCTCAAACCCCATCTCTTTGCGCTTGTGCTTGAGGTAATTTTTGAAATCCTTCCACAATGGCGGCAACTTTTCGATTATTGCAGCCACTTGAAAGGATTCATCCAAAATCATCCCTTCAGACACTAAGTCGTGAAGTATGATTTGAATTTCCTGAACTTGGCTGATCACCGTCTTGGTGTCAACCATCTTGTACTCGAGAAATTTGCCTACAACAAATTTCTTGGTGTCGGCATCTTCCGTCTTGTACTTCTTCTCCAAAGAATCCCACAATTCCTTGGACGTCTTGAACGTGCTATAGACGTTATAGAGGGTGTCATCTAGCCCATTTAACACGTAGTTGCGACACAGAAAATCAATGTTATGCCAAGCATCCACAACGATTCTCCAGTTGTTGTTGATTTCTTCATCGCCTACGGATGGGGGGTCGTCCTTCAGAAAATGGGACATCCCAGGGTGGTAAGGTAAAACATCGCATCTTCTGTTACCAACGTTTGAAGTTGGCGCCGAGAACTTGGCGGCTTTTCACCATGAGCGGGAGCAAAGACCATCGGTGTGAACGAGATTGATGTTAATGCCATCGCCTTCAACAGAAACAAACTTTTCGTCTTGCGATTGTTAGGACAAAAAGAGTGTATGGTTTCTGTCTAGGAAATGGCTAAGGTTTGAGTGTTTAGCCTTTAGTCGAGGCCTGAATTTGATTCAGTCTCCGCAAGATGAAAACGCCCTGTATACAAGTGCTAACGGTTCCGTACGTCCCTAAGATACAACGACTATTTCAGTTTTGAGTTTACAACACTTGCAAACCCGAAACACAGCAATCAACAAAAGAGTTTCTGACTTCCAAACTTTGAATGGAAATATGTCAATATGCTCGAATGCAATATGACAAGTTAATTATCTGATGTTTTTCGTATCAGTTTTCATCTGCAGGGGTCGAGTATTATAGGCACTAGGTGCCCCGTACAGAAAGAACACATCTTTTGGCTCGAAAAGACAGGTTTTGAACGAATAGACGCATCTATTCTGCACTTCGCATTGACGCACGACCTGGCGCATGGCCCGTGCGCCTACCCGTGCGTGGATGTGAACCAAAATGGCAAAGCTTGACTTGACACACCCGACGACGGGGTCGCGGTGTCGTCGGCCCGTGGTCGGATGCGAACAGACCGACGATGTATGACCCAACGCACGGGCCGTGCGTTCGCCCGTTCGGTGCAAACACTTCCTGATTGAAATTAATTAAGTACGAAAAATTAATTGATTATTTATTTTAAAGGTTTTTGGTCCAAAAAGAATAAGGTCCTTGAAGCCCAGGCCCAAGGCCCGGACTCGACCCGATCCGGCCGAGCCGGCAGGGCGGCGGCACGCGCGTGTGTTTTGAACCAAACTCACAAGCATGTAGGTCCTCACTCCTTTAAAAACTTGGGAACCCCAAGGGCCCAAACCCATAAGTCCAACTTGGGATATATTAAGTGTGCAAACTTTGTCTCCTTTTTCTATGTGGGATGGAGCATTTCTCCTTCCCCATATTTTTCATTTTCCATACCATTTACTTGTATTATGTGGCTAACTTCTAGCATTAATTTCTCCTTCACCCGGAATTGGTTTTGAGAAATTCCAAATGCTATTTTCATCTAGTCTTTTAGTAGAATTTTTACAAATAATTTAATTCTATTTTCCACCAATGGAAACCACTTAATTATTTGGTCAAATTCGGTCAACACCCATTTTACCAAAACAAAATTCCAACAGACAAAATATTTAGAAAAAAATATCTTGCAAGATGTAGTCAAAGGATATTCAAACCCGGTGGTAATATTTTAAGGTTTTGAGGTGCCAAGCATTAACCATTGTGATGCACTTATTCTTTGTTAAAATAGCTCATTTGCATTGTATATGTAATTTATATATATAACGTATACAAGAAATCGGCCCTAAATTTTGTAAATTTACAAAATTTTGTAAATTTTGTATTGTATATGTATTATATATAAAAGGTATACATGTATATAAAAGGCCCAAGTCGTCCGATTCCTCCGACTAACATAAGGAGTGGCCATCCTCACCGGGGCTAATATTGGCATACCATCTCGTCCGAATTCCATCCCGGATACTAACTCCCGTACCATTCCCCATTTTAGCTATCTAGAATGGAAATGGGAATCCCCATTCAGTGAATCGGGATCCCCATGGGAAATCAGGCCCCGTGTTATATTTATTAATAGAAAAATATATAAAATAAGTTACTTAAAATAATCAATAAATAAAATAAATAAAAATAACATAAATCCCTAATTTGTAAAAGAAAGAATGCTAACAAGCAAAAGTATAAAGACTTAAGGGTTTAGTTTTTAGAATTAGTAAAATAAAACATTATAAATCAAATTAATATTAATAACAGATAAATATAATATATATTTGGGGAATCGGTTTGGGACGTGGAACGGGAATATATAAATATCATCTCCGTATCATCCCTAGTTCTAGAAAAGTGACATTTTTCATTCCCATCCCATACCTAATTAATTGGGGATTGTCCATCTCATTTCATTCGGGTACCAATGGGATGATAGGGGATGATTCCACGCAGAATTTTTTTCATCCCTAAAAATATAGAGTAAGAATATAAAATGCTATCAAAATACTTCGTTTTTTTTACAAAGAAGAGAGCACATGATCGGTCTTGACTTTTTGGGGGCATGGCTAAAAGAAAAAATGGACTCCTATAAAAATGAAATAATTATAATTAAATATTGAGAAAATATTTTTGCCCTCCGAACTATTAAGGTTTTTCGACTTTGCCACCTAAACGTTTTTGGCGCATTTTACCTCCCCGTTCAAGGGTTTTGCATATAGCCTCCTGGGTCTCGTCGGCGGTGGAATATTCCACCGAATCTTATCACATGCTATGCATGTGAGGGAAAAATTGTCATTTCACTCAAATTATACTAATATTATTGCACTTTGCCATCTAAACTTTGCGAAATTGTTAATTTGCCATATGAACTTGGAGCGATTTATACTTTACCTCCTCGATTGAAAAAATATTAAACATTTATGTGTATACATTTATTTTTCTATTGTTTAATTTTTTCACCAAAAATAAGTAAATTTTACTAGTATTCATTTCAATAAAATATATTATCAATACAATTATTTTGTAATCTCTTCCTTTTTAACTTATTTAATTTAATATTTTTATATCAACATTAGAAAAATAACTAATTTTATGAACTTTGAAGTGAAAAAAATTATAAATATACACGAGTGTCAATTTTATAATTATATAATACAATTTCAAAATTATTTTTATGGATTAAAGTAGATTTCAAAAATATAAAAGTATTGCAAATATAATGAAATGCATTATTTCTACTTTTAAAATATAGTATAGGGTTTTTAATAATATGTTTCAAACTTATTACTACCTATTATATTTTATTTATGAAAACTTATTCTAATATATTAGAATTTATATTTGTCTACGTATATTATTTCATTTACCTCAAAATGGATAAATAATTATGTATATTTTTATTTGTAATTTGATAAATTGGATTAACATTAACTTTATACTTTTAAAATTTATAAACTAATAAAGCAAATCAAGGAAGTAAACTACAATCATTTTCGTCTTTGGTAAATTTACCAAGGGCTATAGTCATAGTGATCCTCCTATTCAACTACTTCGACCATTTCCGAGCACCTCATAGTATTTTCGCTACAATTCTACAAGAAAGTCAATATATATATATATATATATATATAAATAATCCTATTCATAATATATTTTATTGAAATGAATACTTGTTAAATTCATTTATTTTTTTTATCAAGATATGAAAAATAAATTTATTTTATATATATTTTTAATATCTTGATAAAAAATAAATATATTTAACTAGTAAAATTTACTTATTTTTGGTGAAAATAAATATATATTTTTAATATCTTGATAATATATTATATTGAAATGAATACTAGTATAATTTTTGGTGAAAAAATTAAACAATATATAAAATAAATGTATACACATAAATATTTATTATTTTTTTAACTGAGGAGGTAAAGTGTAAATCGCTCCAAGTTCATATGGCAAAGTAACAATTTCACAAAGTTTAGATGGCAAAGTGAAATAATATTAGTATAATTTTAGTGAAATGACAATTTTGCCCTCACGTGCATTGCATGTGACAAGATTCCGGTGGAATATTCCGTCGCCGACGAGACCCAGGAGGCTATATGCAAAACCCTTGAACTTTAGGAGGTAAACTGCGGCAAAAAAAAGTTTAGGTGACAAAGTCGAAAAACCCTAATAGTTCGGAGGGCAAAAAATAATTTTCTCTTAAATATTTTATGTATACATACTTTGAATATAATTTAATAGATTGTTCATGAGTAGAATTATAAGATGAAGGAAAAGAAAAAGAAAACAAATTTCTTTTTTTTTTTTTTTAGAAGCTAACTTATTTTTTTAGAACAAGCAAGTCCGAAAGCAAGAGGTTATATGGTATTGCTTTAATTTTTGGGGCCACAATAAACAACTTAATGAAACGTGTGTACATATATATAAAGAGTAGGTAAATAAGGCACGGGTCCTTTGTAAACTTTTTTTTTGTATACTTTTGTATAGTTTTTGTTATACTATGGATCTATCCACACATGCAGAGGCTCCCGGATCTAGGGGCAAGCGGGAAGTCCCCGCCCCCAAAAAATAAATTTTTTACTTATAGGTATTATTTTAAATATTAAAATTATTTATAAGGTAAAATTAAATATTGATCCCTTCAAATTAAATAATTATAATTAAACAATTTATATACGTACACTTTGAGTATAATTTAATAGATTCGTTAATGAGTAGAAATATAATATGAAGGAAAAAAAAAAACATTTTTTTTTATTTTGATTTAGAAGTTAAATTATTTTTTTAGAACAAGTCCGAAAGCAAGAGGTTATTTGGTATTGTTTTAATTATTTGGGGCCCAGTAAATAAGTTAATAAAATATGTTACCTATATATAAAGAGTAGGTAAATACGGCATGGTCCTTTGTAAACTTTTCTTTTGTATTCTTCAGATAGTTCTTTGTTACACTTGATCTTTCCACGCATCACACATGTACGTAATTTTGACTTGATTCTCCATATATAGGTCGGGTGTTCATTCAATATATATATATATATATATATGTGTGTGTGTGTGTATGTATAAAGAGTAGTTATTTTGTGAGACCGTCTTACGTACGGATCTCAATTCCATAAGATGGGTCAAATTATAACTCATTTATAAAAGTCGACCATTGACTGGACCCACATAAGTCACACGAGCGCAACAAAAGCCCTCACCTCATGTGACCCTCAAGGACTTGCAAAAACCTTCAAAGAGAAAGAAAAGGATTTGACGATTTTCTCCACCCATAGTGTAACTTACCGCCCAATCTTCAGAATCGGTTAAAGCGTGGGAGCACAGGCTTACGCGCTTAAGCTTTAGCAACTTAAGATGGGGGAACTATCACTCACATAATACACCGCTTACTCGCACGACTTCCACTATTGTTGGTGACACTACCTACAACCATTCAAATTCTTCAATTTCCTTCCATCTATTTTCAATGGTTCATTTTCTACAAATCAAGCATAGAGGTGGAGAAATAGGTACCAATGTTGAGAGTAAATAGTGTTAGATAAATGTTTTTATCAAGATTTTGATGATTTTGTTTTAATAAGTTTTTATACCAAAATAATGTTTTTATATGTTGTCCAAATACTCCTAAATGATTTAAAATATTTTTACTAATTTTTGGAGTATTTCTTAGAGTTTTTAATTTGATAAAAATTGGACAACACTTTTGATGGTTTTGTTTAAATTGGTTTTTACACCAAAACCTTGTTTATAAATGTTGTCTAAATACTCCCAAATGATTTAAAATGTTTTTACTAATTTTTTGGAGTATTTCTTGAAGTTTATTTTTGAAAAACATCGGACAACATTTCAAAGGGGAGGGCCGACTCGTCGCCCAAAATGGTCGACCGGTACCAAGATAAGATAACTCGAAACAGAACATGCAGGCTTAAAAACGATGGAGGGGACCGGTCCGGGGAGGGGCCGACCGTCGCACCCACGGCGACCGGTCGACCCCGCAACCCCTACCTGGATCGCACTATTTTCATTCAAACGTTCGAAATCTTATACAGGGCAACCGGTCGCCCTATGTTATTTTTTGACAACAAAATTCCAACCGTTGCAATCTGTGACAGCAAGATTTGCTTTTCAATTTTGTACAATATTTCTACATCTTGTGATCTTCTTTTTGTAGACAAAAGTGAAGATAGAGGAGCCTATGTTGGGAGCCTATGTTGGTGAAGCTTCCTATAAATAGAGGATGAATTGAAGACACAAGACACAACAAAAACACAAGCAAATTCACAACAAGAAATCTGCAAATTTCCAAGCTTTCATATTCAACACTCTTGTTGTATTTATAGCCTAAGGATTTCACTTTCACATCTTGAGGTCTAGGCTTTATTTCTTGATTACACTTGCACTCAAATTGTAATATTCATTATTGAGTTGTAATCTTGATTTTTGTCATCATTCAACACAAGACATCCTTGTGAGTATTCTTGTGGAAAGAATACACTTGGGTGATCTAGGTGATAGGTGTTTCAAGAGTGTGGTACTCTTGAGGTATTGAAGAATTTGGTATTTTTCAAGATTGAAGATTGTGGTGATCTTCAAAGGTGCCGTTGAAGGAAGATTGTGGTAATCTCCAAAGGTGGTGTTGAAGAAGAGTGTGGTGCTCTTCAAGGTGTTGTAAGTTGAATTTGTATTAATTGTGGTAATTAATAAAATTCTTTTTCTTTTGAAATCCATCACGGATATCTTGGGGTGGTAGAGGATTAGGCCCTAGGTGGGTTGAACCTCTTTAAATCGACGCGTGTTGTTTACTTCCCGCACCTTTATTATTGTCTTGGCATATTTGTTTCAAAAAGAGGGCATAATCGAAAAGATGGAGATAATCTATTCACCCCTCCTCTAGATTATCGTAGCCAGCTGGACTTACAAGTGGTATCGAGCCAAACTCTTTGGCAAGCTCGTTCCACATCGCGAGTAAAGAGGAACGACCATCGCCTACGAACGAAGTCTACCTTCACGGCGCCTCCACCACCAAGCCACCACTATTCGATTCCAAAAATTTTACATTTTGGAAAGAAAGAATGGAATGCTATCTACAAGGTTGCGGGTTCGATATTTGGAACACTATCGTAAATGAAGAATCAATTCCAATGATGGACACACCACACAAAGGCCTCAAAGAGCTCAATGATGAAGAGAAGAAAATCATATCTTTAAATGGTAAAGCTCTTAATGTTATTTATTGTTCACTTACCATTTTTGGAATATAATCATATTGTAGGAATTAAATCGGCACATAAAGTATGGAGAAAATTAGAAGAAGTATATGCAAATGAAAGGAGCCACTCAAAAGCATTTACTTCTCAAATGGATACAAACCCAACATGGGATGAGCTTCCTACAACTTCCGACGTCGATGAAAATGAACGATGTCTTATGGGCTTCAAGAAGAAAACGAGGTAAGTTCAAAACCCTCCACTTCTTATGATAATGAATTACAAAATGATTATAGTGATTTGCAAAATGATTTTGATGAGCTTCAAAATGAATTCCAAAGTTTACTTGTTAAATACAAAAATTTGAAAAAGGAATTCAATATTTTAAAAATTGATAAGGATAATTTATTTTCCTCTTATGAATCACTTTCATGTGATCACACCACCACACTTGACAATGTTAGAAATCTTGAAAAGGAAAATAGTACTCTTGTTAAAGATATTAATTGCATGAAAAATGATTTATCAAAATCCAACTTGAGTACCGATAAAATGACCGATATTATTGATGTTCATAGTTGTGATAATTTGAAACAAGGACTTGATCATAAGCCTAGTGTTGTTAATTATGTGAAAAGAAATCAAGTCCCTATGCATGATGGTCATTATGCTCCCAAAATTACTACTTGTTTTTATTGTGGTAAAACGGGTCACATGGTTAATACTTGTCGGGCTAGAAATAGCTCTAATTATTATTGGAGACCTAAAAGTCTCAAAGCTAATTTCAAAGGACCCAAACACTTGAGGGTACCACTAAACAATGTCATATTAGGTACCCGGTGGAATAATAATCGAGGAAAATACATACCGCCAAGAAGACATCAAATGACCATCTCATTTGATCAAAGAAAAGACACCACCAAAATGAATTTCCAAGAAGGAAATATTATCAACAAAGGAAAGGATATAATCCTTGGAGATGGAGTAATCGGAGAATCCACCATCAACATGAAGATTTTCAAATGGGAAGATATCATCAAAAATGGGAACGACACAACCCATGGAAATGGCGTAATTGGTAACCCGTATCTCCCCATTTAAATATGCATTTTATTTTGTTATTATGCATGTTTTTATTTGTCTCTTAATTGCAAATGAGTTTTCAAGTATTTATTTTTTAATTAAGGTCTTCAATATATATTTGTGCTTTTAAAATATTTTTGAAAAAGAAGACCTTATATGATGTTTTTTTTTTTTTAAAAAAAAAATCTTGTGCATTTTTTTAGACTAAAGTGTGTTATCATCTCTTATGGATTTTTATGGCAATAGCTTACTTGTGATATCTCTTAGTCTACACTTTTATCATTATGATTTGTGCTAGATTTGTTTTAAGAATTGTGTAGGATTTACATATTTTCACAAATGGCCATTTACGTCATTAATTGTCAAGAAAGGCATTAATTATCGAGGTACGTTTACTTGTGTTATTCTTACTCTTATAGACTCGATATATGTATTGCCATGTGCCTATGTGCTTGTTTTTCATAGTATTTCATACAAGTGCCATTAAGAGGATTTTTTTTAAAGGCACTATTCGATAATTGATTGCACATATTTGCTTTGTCAATTCTTGTTCAAATACTTCTTTTAAATGAGGTCTCAACTATATGTTGTCGGATTTTCAAATTTCAAAAGAGACCTTTTGTAGCTTTCTTAAGCTTATTTGAACTTGCATGATTTAGTAGACTCTTGATGATCTTCTAAATGCATAGTATGTATTTCTTGCTTCATGGTCTATATATATATATATATATAATGTCTATTTCTACTATGCTCTTATGCAATATATTTTGTGATTAATGATTGAGGCATGTTTTTACACTTGGGCTATTTTTTTCTTGCTTATATAAGCGATGCCATTAATGAGTTTGTCAAGTTGTGTAGATGAGAAATGAAGTACTCCAAATATTAGTTGCCTCAAAATATTTGGATGTAAATGTTCTATTATGAACACCTTAGATAAATTGGATGCCCTATGATGATAGTGATGAAGAAGACAAAAAGGGGTATTCCTAACAAACTCGATGACCAAGGCAACATTGGTCGAACTAAGGCGAGATATTTTTCAAGTCAATGCAAGGTGAACCTAAGATGATCATGATGAGGAAGCTCAAATTTGATCATTGGAATTTAAGTTCAACAATGCCAAGAAGGTGATTATATTCCACACTCAAAAGAAGAAGTGAGGCATTGAAGATGAAAGAACCATTTCAACCTATATGGCCACAAATGCGAAAATTGACAAAATGGTTGAAGTAGGCATTGACAAATAAATTCAAGGTATGTTTTCTTCCCATAGACTCGACATTTTATATGCCTTATGTCTATATGCTCGATTTCAAAACTATCCCAACGAATCATATGAGTGCCGTTAAAAGGATTTTTCGTTATTTGAAAGGCACTATTCAATATGGTTTATTCTATCCAAAGAATGAAAATTTTTCTCTTAAAGGATATAGTGATTCGGATTATGCGGGAAATATTGATGATCGGAAAAGTACTTCCTGATCATGTCAATTTCTAGGTGATTGCCTAGTTTCTTGATTTTCAAAGAAACAAAATTGTGTTTCACTTTCAACGGTCGGCCGAATATATTTCCGCGGCATTTTGTTGTACACAACTTCTTTGGATGAAACAAACCTTAGCGGATTATAAATATTCTTTTGAAAGTATTCCTATCTTTTGTGATAATATATCTGCTATAAATATTGCTCAAAACCCGTTCATCATAACCGTACTAAACATATTGAGATTCGACATCATTTTCTAAGGGATTGTGTTTCAAAACGAAAAATTGAGATATCTTTTGTACCATCTCAAGATCAATTAGCGAACATTTTTATAAAACCGCTATCTTCCGAGACTTTTGCATCGATACGAGCTCGGTTAGGCATAATGCATATTGAATAAGGCTTACGTTTGCATTTTGCACGTTTTTAAAACTTAGGGGCGAAAAATCGGATTTTTGGTTGAAAATTCGGATTTTGGAAAAACTGACGATGAAAGGCTGAAAGGGTTGAGGGCAACCGGTCGCCCTCAACGTCGACCGTCGCCCTAAGCAAAAAATTGGATTAAAACCGTTCTGTCTTGAAATTCTTCATTTTAACTTTTTTGGCCATTTTTCGTCCCTTTGCCAAAATCACTAAAATTTCACTTCAAATTTATTTTCTTGCATATGTTTTATATTTTGGACTTCATTAGGCTCGATTATTATCATCATTGCTCATCTTTACCGTATAAATGGTAAGAATTCTACTCCATTTGCTCAATTGGGTTGAACCATCGAGATTTTGACTTATTTGCAAAATTCTTGATGCTAGTTTCATATGAATGTGATGAGCTTTATATTTATGATGTATTGAATGCTTTGTTTGAACTGAATTGGTAATGAAAATTTTTGGCTTAAACAAATCCCAAAGGCGTTATATTCATCTAGTTTTATTCGACGACGCCAAGTGTTCGACGAAATATTTCAATGAAAAATTCATCACCTACATGATTCTCTCGATTTGAAAAGTCTTATAAGTATATAGAGATCATGTTTTATCAATCAAATGAGATTTTGCAAGTCAATTGATCAACGTTTCTCTTTTATTTGGAATTTAAGCTTCAATTTTCAAAAAGCTCGATAAATCGATAAATTTGCGCACTTTGATATGAATATATGATGTTTTATCGTGCTAACATTCTTTTTGATGATTCCAAAGGGGGAAACATGAAAACGCTCTTACGCTCAAATAAGCGAAAATAAGCTCGCAAGAAAAGCTATAAGCTAGGGCTCCTAAAAGCCATAAGTTGAATATTGCTTAGTCCATTTGATGTATTGTGGACTTTTATGCTTGACTAATGATGTTTTGTGACGAGGGGAGCTTATAAGCTCATGGAATTCAAGCTTAAGTTGTGAAAGCTAAGCTTTTAGCTTTTAGTTGTTGCTTGTATACTTGTTCTTGATATGCATATTGATAGGGGGAGCTTGTGCAAAAATGATTTTGAAAAATCTTTGCTCCTATCCTTGTGTGCTTGTACTTATGATGTATCTTGCTTGTAATTGATTGTTGTTTTAAGACCGAAAAATTTGTTTTGTTTTAAAATCGACCTTCTAAAATTGTTTTGGTTTGTAATCATCAAAAAGGGGAGTTTGTTAGATAAATATTTTTATCAAGATTTTGATGATTTTGTTTTAATAAGTTTTTATACCAAAACAATGTTTTTATATGTTGTCCAAATACTCCTAAATGATTTAAAATATTTTTACTAATTTTTGGAGTATTTATTAGAGTTTTTAATTTGATAAAAATTGGACAACACTTTTGATGGTTTTGTTTAAATTGGTTTTTACACCAAAACCTTGTTATAAATGTTGTCTAAATACTCCCAAATGATTTAAAATGTTTTTACTAATTTTTTGGAGTATTTCTTGAAGTTTATTTTTAAAAAAATCGGACAACATTTCAAAGAGGAGATCGACCGTCGCCCAAAATGGTCGACCGGTACCAAGAAGATAAGATAACTCGAAAAGCGAACATGCGGGCTTAAAAAAAAACGAGTGAGGGGACCGGTCCGGGGAGGGCCGGCCGACTTCCGCACTGGCGACCGGTCGACCCCTCCGACCGTCGCACCCCTGCAGCCCCTACCTGGATTGCACTATTTTCATTCAAATGTTCGAAATCTTATACAGGCAACCGGTCGCCCTATGTTATTTTTTGACAAAAAATTCCAACCGTTGCAACTGTGATGACAAAGATTTGCTTTTCAATTTTGTACAATATTTCTACATCTTGTGATCTTCTTTTGTAGACAAAAGTGAAGATAGAGGAGCTTATGTTGGGAGCTTATGTTGGTGAAGCTTCCTATAAATAGAGGATGAATTGAAGACACAAGACACAACAAAAACACAAGCAAATTCACAACAAGAAATCGCAAATTTCCAAGCTTTCATATTCAACACTCTTGTTGTATTTATAGCCTAAGGATTTCACTTTCACATCTTGAGGTCTAGACTTTATTTCTTGATTACACTTGCACTCAAATTGTAATATTCATTATTGAGTTGTAATCTTGATTTTTGTCATCATTCAACACAAGACATCCTTGTGAGTATTCTTGTGGAAAGAATACACTTGGGTGATCTAGGTGATAGGTGTTTCAAGAGTGTGGTACTCTTGAGGTATTGAAAAATTTGGTATTTTTCAAGATTGAAGATTGTGGTGATCTTCAAAGGTGCCGTTGAAGGAAGATTGTGGTAATCTCCAAAGGTGGTGTTGAAGAAGAGTGTGGTGCTCTTCAAGGTGTTGTAAGTTGAATTTGTATTAATTGTGGTAATTAATAAAATTCTTTTTCTTTTTGAAATACATCCCTGGATATCTTTGGGGTGGTAGAGGATTAGGCCCTGTGTGGGTTGAACCTCTTTAAATCGACGCGTGTTGTTTACTTCCCGCACCTTTATTATTGTCTTGGCGTATTTGTTTTTCAAAAAGAGGGCATAATCGAAAAGATGGAGATAATCTATTCACCCCCTCTAAATTATCGTGGCCGCTTGGACTTACAAATAGATCCTAGCGTAGAGGGGACTAGGGGCTAGGGGTATTGGAATAAGGGGCATGGGTCGTTCTTCATAAGTTGTTTGTTAATTCGGTATCTTTGTAGATTCCTAGATTGATGGAGTTTTTTTTTTTTTTGGAGTGGCGATGAGATGATTTGGAAGAAGAAGTTGACGAGGTTGAGGCATATTCGAATTGATAATTGAGAAAAACTATTTTCTAGGAAAAAAACTAATACTTTTCAAGGAAAATTTAATATTTTCGTGGTAAAACTTAATACATTTCATGGGTACTATTAATATTTTTCAAGGGGATTGACTACTAATTTTTAAGTGAAAAACTAATAATTTTTAGGTAATCGCTAATACTTTTTAGGGAGACTAATGATACTAATTAAGGAAATAACTTTTCCTTAAGAACTACTAATATCGCTTTTGTTACTTTGAAAACATACAATTTTTAGGGTAAAAGTAATATTGTTTTTTAATAAAAACTGACACTTAAACAAGGTTGTGTATAACTTTGCATGTAAATAATATTAATTTTATTACTTCGAAAATATATATTTTAAAAAGTGATACTTTTCAAATCTAATGTGATATTATGTTACCGCCTAATATCACAAAATCATCACCGCCACAAAAAAATACTTTAAAAATATATACTTTTCCAAATAAAAGTGATATTTTCAATAAAAACTAATACTTTTTAATTATCATATCACCACCCCGTTAACCTAAATAATTATGAAAATGTCACCGGTCTTTTAGGTTGGGTCGCGGGTTATGGGAGATCCGTCTCACAAAATGTGATCCATGAGATAGTCCTATATAAATTTTTTTCTATATATAAAAGTGTATGCAAAATTGAGATCCCACAAAAATTAGAAGCCCTAGATCGTCGCCTCGGTGACTACAGGGGTCGGCTTTGAGAGTACATAGTTAAAATAATGTTAAAAATTAGTACTATAAGAATTTTGTTTTGATTCGACCAATATAATATTAGTTGTGTTGCAATGAAACAAGAGACATGTAAAAAGTATCATAGTTTAATGTGTAATAAATAATGCATGTGAATGACGTCTTTAAAATGTAACTTAGCAAAAATATATATAAATGAATAAGTCGAATAACCTATTTATCATAATCAAAGATGGAGTCAACTATCGAGCTTAGAGCGGAAAGATACTTTTCTTGAAAAATTTAAAAGGTGCTTTTAATTTTTTAATTAAGGAGCCAGATTTAAAATAAGATAACCTTTTTTTTTTTTGGAGAAGATAAAATAAGATAATTTGAAGTATAAACTTTATACTAATTTTATGCAGTTGGGGGAGGGAGAATGGCTCCACCCTGATCATAATTTAAAATTGTTCAACACATTTAAATAAGTTATCATTTTAAAATAAAATTTGAAAATAGATCCCACCACTATCAACTTCATCCAATTATATATTAGAGGAGTCTTTTTTTGTGAGACTATCTCACCAATCTATATCCGTGAGATGAAGTCCCGCCCAAATAAAAAAAATAAATAGGAAAAGGAAATGTCGGGTTTCCTTCAACGAGACGACTACTCTGCTATCTCTGCTCTCTTTGCTCTTTGCACTCTCTCTCGCTCTCGTTATCCAATAATAGGTGCGAATTTGAAGGACGAAACTCTGCGGTGTGATGATGTTAATCTTAAACTCCATTAATGGCGGTTGTGAAGCTCCTAGGTGTGATTGGAAACGGAAAAAATGCTTGCGAAGTATGAATACCGGATGCATGAGACCAGAACAAGGAGAAACTTTAGAACTCCATTGATCAAGCACTAGCGATGGCGTAGCCACTTTAGGATGAGTGCGGTCGGCGGACCGCACTCAATCTCGAATAACCGCGTTAAATTTGAGTTTGACCGCACTAAAAATTTAGAAACAAAATTGATATAAAATTTAAAAGGCCAATTAAATTAACCTACTATATTGACCCAAAAAATTAAGAATTGTCTTGCCTAATTAAGGTATATGAGTGGATAAATGATTGTCTCTTTTTGTTTTGAAGATAGATATATCTGTTCCAAACTTGATAATTAATAGTTTTTTTGGGAGTACTTTTCAAATGAACTTTTGGATGTAAAATCTATTTTCCATAATAGTAATTTTTTTATGGTGATTAATTTAGAATGGACTTTTGAATACTTCACTTCTCGAAGAAGTTCATTCTAGAGAAGCCAAAATTGGAGAAACCATAAAGAAGTTTTGCAAGGTACAACCCGCAAAAAAAAAAAAATCGCCCAACAATCGGCCCACCAAAAAGAAAAGAAAATTGACCGCACTTGCCAAAAATCCTAGCTACGCCCATGGATCAAGGTATCTAAGTTTGATTTGAACTTTTTCCCCATATGAAACTCTCAAATCGACCATGAAAACAAACAAAAATGATGAAAAAAAGAAAAGAAACGAGAATAGAAGATGAAGAGAAGGAAAATGGAAGAAAACATCCATTACCATTGTGCACGCCGTCGTCACCTCCACATTTTCAAATCCATACATTTTTCGCAAAAAGTAATATATTTTAGTTCACGTGTAACACGTTTCAATTAAATATGTAATATTTTTCACTTAAGATTACAATACTTTTTAGTTTAACATATAATAATTTTCGATTCGACATGTATTATTTTTCACTTATTGTAATATTTTTCGATTCAACATGTGATACTTTTTCAGTTTAATATGTAGTACTTTTCGCCTAATGCAATTCTTTTCAGTTCAACATATGATACTTTTTCACTTTAACGTATAGTATTTTTTGCCTAATGTAATTCTTTTTAGTTCAACGAGTAATATCTTTTCAATTAAACGTGTAATAGTTTTACTTAAAACGTAATACTTTGCAGTTCAACACGTAATAATTTTTCATATAAAACTGTAATACTTTTTTAGGTCAACATGTGATATTTTTCACTTATAATTGTATTGTTTTTTAGTTCAACATGTAATTAATGAGTGTAAAATATACGTGCATTTGAGGGCTTAAAATGATACATATTCGATGTATTTGCACGTATATTCTGTGTGTTTTGGTTGGTTTCTTTTGTTGGGCGTGATACTGCGTATTCTTGTAACTTTTTACAGGAAATAGAGCTAAATTGGATAAAAAGAGATATCACATTCCAAAGTATAGGTCAAAAGCTAATATACGAGCAAATATGTGAAGCAGAGAAGCATGGACGATCGAACAAAATGGAACTTCCTTCAAAAACGTCCAAATGCGCTAACGGTTTCCGACTTTGCAGATTTAGCATTTTGGCCATAATTTTCTCTACAAAATTGCTATTGGGGTGATTCAAGTGCTTTTGGAAAGCTAAGAGAAAGGGCTACAACTTTCATAAAGACCCGGGAGCTAATTCGAAAAATAACACGGTCACAAACACGTCACACGGTCGGATCATGCGGTATCACACGGCCATGTGAAAATGCGGTGTGGAATGACACAACAAAGGTGTGAAAAGGGGATGAAAACAGGGGGACGGAACCAAGGCCACACGACATGACCGTGTGTGAGACCACACGGGCGTGTGCGAAAGGAGGATCGATATCCACACAACCATGTGGTTCCACATACCTGTCTTGTGGGACTCGCTAGACGCGTTTTTGGAGTTTTTCTCCCATTAAAACTCTACAAGTGATTTCTTCAAGCATCTATATAAAGGGGACCAAGTCTTGCACGAAAGATCACAACTTGATACAAAGAAATTCCATCAATTAACATAGGAACGCAAGAATCGAAGATCTTCTCGACGGCGAAGAAGGCTAGGTCGCGAATAACACCACAAGGCTTTCGCATCTAGGAGCACAAGAGCTTCGAGGGCTTGGAAAAGGAATTTATCCCGACAAGAAGGGGTTTTCTTTTTATGTCTAAGAACTCTTGTCCGTGCTTATATGATATCATAATATTGATTCGAATTTGTCTATGAGATTGTAATCGATGTTTGGCATATTTTTCGAATCTTATGGGCATAATTGAAATCGTGGATTTGTATTAAATATGATTATTTGTTTTCTTTAATTAATTGATGCGTTCTATTTTATGATTTCGAGTGGTTATTTATAATTGCTTTTTATTTGGCCAATAATTTGCATGTCATATTTGTTATTGCAAAATTTCGGACGATGATCTCTAACAAAGATGAAAATCAAATTCGGACATGAAACATGTGTGACAAAGGCGTATGTGGGGAGTCATTCAATTCACAAATCTTTTCGAAGTTAATAAGAATTGTAACATTCGACCAGGACTACAATTGTTATTAATCAATTGTTTACGCACCACCTACCTGGGGAGTAAATGAATTTAGGAATTTGAACCAATAGAATTGCATGAATTGGTTTTAAAACTTTATTCGCATTTAATATTGAAGAAGAATGTTGATATTATGTGCCTAATGTTGCTCCTAAAGATGTTGAAAATATTTGTGGGGTTCACAATTTTATTTTATTTATTTTCTTTATTTTTGATTTTTTTCTTAGATTAAAATAACTTGATTTTCGGTCGCTTCAATAAATTTTAAATACGATGTTATTATAGCCTAAGTGTTTGAGCTTCAATCCTGAGGATTACGACCTTACTTGTCATTATTCTATAAAGTACACTGTACAGTTGCAGTCGTATGAACCAAAATAATATTTGGCGAACAAGTTTTTGGCGCCGTTGTCGGGGAATGATTAGATTCTACTTAGATATAATAATAAGTAGTCCAGTTTTAATTGAAGCATAATTTTTGTAAATATTTTTTTCTTTTTTCGAGTTTTTTATTTTATTTTTCTCTTCTTCGTTTCTAATATCGTTTTTGTTGAGTGAGAGACTGGAATCGTTGAAGATACAAGAAGCCCAAATCACAACTATAGTGGGAGGCCAACATCAAAAGGGCAAATTCCCAAGCGATACTGAACATAATCCGAGAAGACAAAGCAACGTCATTCGTCTGATGGATGGTACAAAATATGAGGGCTCAAGGATTTCAACCGATGCGGTTCAACAAAAGTGATGTTAGAAATCTGAAGTTTGCTTGAAGACGTAAAACATAGCGCTTTGTGGGAGGCAACCCAAGAAACGTTGCGATAAACCCCTGGTTAAAAAAATTCTGAAAATACATCACACGGCCATGTGACCTAAGTCACACGGGCCGTCGACGACTCAACGAACAAGGATTCGTCACGGTCAAGGCTGTGTGACACCACACGACCGTGTGGAGTTGGACAGAGGCAACACGGACACACTCAGGCCACACGGGCGGTGTGGATGATAACAAGACTATAGAAATCCAAGTAAGTACTTTTTTTTTACGTATTCCTCTTTCTTTTGATAATTTTCTCATATCTTCAGGATGAAGCATATTTTAAGTTTGGGGGGTTGTCAAGAATGCGTAAATTAGTATTGTTGCATATTTTGCATTGCATCTAAAATTGCATTTAGAGCATAAAAATTTGCATTAAAATTTTTAATTTTTTTTTTTTTTTTTTTATTTTTTATTTTAGCACGTTTACCGCTTTAGCACATTTAATTATTTTTGTGTGTGGTTTTTAATTCAGTTCGTATGCCCAGCTCCCTATGATTTTACTATGAATATTTTATGGCATGAGATAACATACTTGTGGGAATAATGTAATAAATTGTTAGGAAGAAAGTTATTTATTTTCTTGGCATATGTTAAGAAAATTGGGTATTTTAAGATGTTGCAAAAAATAAGCATGTGAGCTTTTGTGCCTTAAACTGTTTTACATTACGCAGACTTATTTTTTTGAGTGTGTCATTCATGATTGATAGAACTCTAGAACTTGCTCTGGTATCTTCATTAAAGTCATGTGTGTGTGCAATTTTTGAAAATGATCTAAGGCCACATTTGTTTAGCCTACTTAGCCTAAAAAGTTTACCTATGAACTCATAATTCCCTAGTTAGCCAAATTTGAGCCAAAACTATTATTATGAGCCACATTGATCTTTAAAATTTTCATGTTTTACCCCTTTAAATTCTTGTGCTTATAGAAAATGAATAAGTTTAAGAGAGATGTGGTGAAAATTTATGGAAGTTGGCAAAAGAAAGAGGGATGAGCAGTATCTAGGTAAATGAAAAAAATACATGAAGCTCGAAAAAGAAAGAAAATCTCGAAAAATAATAGAAAAAATTGAGCAAAGCAAAAGAAAAATCAAAATTGTGGTAAAATGAGAGCTTGAGGTCAAAGAAAAAGAAAAGAAGGCAAAAAGGCCTAATAATGAAAAAGGAAAAATAAGGGTGGAATTGAGTTGAAAAAAATTGATATTATATTAAAATTGGGTTGGTGAATTGCAAGTATGTACGCTTAAATTCTATTTGCTCAAGTCAAGTCACTTAATCCAAATTATATCTACCCTTACCAAAGAGTCTACTATTACAACCTAATAAAAGTCCTTTTTTATCCTTAAATGGTGCACACAAAAGTGGTAGAGATGTTAAGACGATTTGCGAGCCTATGGTAGTTCTACATTCACTGAATTGAATTTGAGCGTAAACACTATTCATACACTTCTGAGTGTCGAGTGATACACTACCTATTTGTGAGTCGCGATGTCGAGTACCCAAGAGAGTATTGATTATGCCGAGTTTATGAATGATGATTTCTTGATTATGAATTACATAATTTTCTTGAGTATGGAGTCAAATGAAATTTAATGTTCATAGTGTTCTTATGTGTTCTCCTTTCCTTGATATTATTTTTTCTTAATTTGCTCGAGACGAGCAATGCTTTAAGTTTGGGGGTATTTGATGGGTGTAAAATATACGTGCATTTGAGGGCTTAAAATGAAATATATTTGATGCATTTGCACGTATATTCAGGTGTGTTTTGATTGATTTCCTTTGTTGGGCATGATATTGCGTATTCTTGTAATTTCTTACGAAATGGAGCTAAATTGGATAAAAAGAGATATCACTTTCCAAAGTATAGGTCAAGATCTAATATACGAGCAAATATGTGAAGGAGAGAAGCATGGACGATCGAACAAAATGGAATTTCCTTCAAAAACGTCCAAATGCGCTAACGATTTTTCGAACATCGGCGAGTTTAGTATTTTGGCCATAACGTTCTCTACAAAATTGCTATTGAGGTCATTCAAGTGATTATGGAAAGATAAGAGAAAGTTCTACAACTTTCATGAAGAACCCAGGAGCTAATTTGGACAATAACACGGTCAAAAATACGGTATACGGGATCGGTGGCAGATCACACTACCGTGTGAAAATGCCGGTGTGGAATGACACAACCGTGTGAAAAAGGGACGAAAACAGGGCCACAATACCCGACCGTGTGAGACCACACGGGCGTGTAAAGGGCTGAAAAAATCCACACAATCGTGGTTCCACACGGCTGGTTGTGTGGGACTCTGCAAACGCATTTTTTGGAGTTTTTCTCCCATTCAAACTCTACAAGTGTCTCTCCAAGCATCTATATAAAAGGGACCAAGTCTTGCACGAAAGATCACAACTTGATACAGCAAAATCACATCAAATAACGCAGGAACGCAAGAATCGAAGATCTTCTGAGCGAAAAAGGCTAGGTCGCGAAGAACACCACAAGACTTTCGCATCTAGGGAGCACAAGAGCTTCGAGGGCTTGGAAAATGAATCTATCCTGACAAGAAGGGGTTTTCTTTTTTATGTCTAAGAACTCTTGTCTGTGCTTATATGATGTCATAATATTGATTCGAATTTATCTATGAGTTTGTAATCAATGTTTGTCATATTTTTCGGATCTTAGGGGCATAATCGAAACTGTGGATTTGTATTAAATATGATTATTTATTTTCTTAATTAATTCATGCATTCTACTTTATGAATTCGAGTGCTCATTTATAATTGCTTTTATTTGGCCAATAATTTGCATGTCATATTTGTTATTGCAAAATTTCGGACGATTAGCTCTAACAAAGACGGAAATCGAATTCAGACATGAAACATGTGTGACAGGCGTGTTTGTGGGGAGTCATTCAATTCATAAATCTTTTTGGAGTTAATAAGAATTGTAAAATTCTGACCAGACTACAATTGTTAATAATCAACTGTTTACGCACCACTTGACCTGGGGAGTAAATGAATTTAGGAATTTGAACCCATAGAATTGCCTTGGTTTTTAAAACTTTATTCGCATTTAATATTGAAGAAGCATGTTGAGATTATGTGCCTAAGGTTGCTCCTAAAGATGTTGGAAATCTTTGTGGGGTTCACAAATTTATTTTATTTATTTTCGATTTTTTCGATTTTTTCTTAGATTAAAATAACTTGATTTTCAATCGCTTCAATAAAATTGGAATACGATGTTATTATAGCCTAAGTGTTTCGAGCTTCAATCCCGAGGAATACGACATTGCTTGCCATTATTCTAAAAAATACAATGTACACTTGCAGTTGTATGAACCAAAATAATTTGTGGCGAACAAGAAATATTATTAAGTTCAACATGTAATACTTTTAACTTAAACGTGTAATACTTTTCAATTAAAAGTTTAATACTTTTCAATTAAAAGTTTAATACCTATCAATTCAACATGTAATATTTTTTATTTTTCAAAGTGGTGATTTCAAAGAATCTTTTTCTTTTTTGTTTTCTTCCCTTCGTCTTCTCCTCATTTTCCTTGTTTTTCTTCTTTTTCTTCATTTTCGTGATAAAACCAAAGCTTCAAAATGGTTAAAAAAACTTAGATCTGAAACTTAAAATCTCTGTTAATGGAGTTTCAAATAGCTTTAGCAGAGATGATTTCTACTACTATGGCAGCCGTGAGAGAAAGAGAGAAATAACATAGATTGAAGAGAGATAAAGAGAAATCGTGTTGGGAGAGTAATAGATCAGTTGTCTATATATATATATATATATATATATATATATATATATATAGAGAGAGAGAGAGAGAGTCGGAGGAAAAACAAAAAGAACGAGAAAAAAAAAACTAAACCAAAATTGTCGGGTCGGATGCAACCCGTCTCTCAAAAATAGATTAAGTAAGACGGTCCTATATGAGAATTTGTCTATATATTATTACTTTTTTAAACTACATCATCTACTAAATTGTTATTTATCGTGGTTTTTCAGTGTAAAAATTCAAAAAAAAAATACTAAAAACCACACATATTCTCATTTTACATCTTATATATTCTTCATTAGATTTTTATAACCAAATTGATTTTTACTTTTGGTGTTTTCACAAATTCAAAAAGCCCGAAGTGTTCTAGTTTTCACTACTCATACATGGCCAGCAAGTTCGAGGTTTGAACTTATGTGAATGCATACACATTGGCAGAAAAAAAGAATGGGTGATTTCAAAGATGATGAGAAAGAATAAGAGAAACCTATTGTTGCTTATAGCTCTATCCATGTCCGTATATTACATGCAGAAAAAGGAGCATTATGCAAATTATTGATGTATTTATAAGTTGTGCTTAATGTTAATTTAGAGATAAGTTCACTGGCATTATAGGAAATGGGCGTTGATGTATATTTGTAAGTTGCTACAGAGTACACAGTACTGTATTGTATTAACCTCAAGAGTTCGTGCTAACATAAGAATAATGGTAAATTACAAAAGCTACTCTTGAGGTTTAATACAATACAAAAAAATCCAGTTATTTTTGCAGAATTACAAACACCACTTTGAGGTTTGTATTTGCTTAACAAATTCTTGATTCTCCTCTCTTTGGGGTACAACTTGTAAAAATATAAACAAATATGAAGGAGATATTTGTAATTTTAAAAGATAGTTGGATCTCTTTTGTGATGAGATTGAACCTCAAGGGTCTTTTTTGTAATTAACGCTATGAATAAAGTAACTCGCAGCTGCCTGAACAAGACCAGCGTGCATCATGAAAAGATTAGATACAAGATGATCCACATCAAAAACGTTCAAGCAAAAGACAAAATGCATTGACAGAATGAAGCATCATCCTGCATATAAAAGTAACAATATCAACCGGTAACATCAATTAGAAGAAATCTCTTTAATGTCATTTCTGAACAGAAT
This sequence comes from Rehmannia glutinosa, assembly GCA_016081115.2. NCBI lineage: Eukaryota > Viridiplantae > Streptophyta > Magnoliopsida > Lamiales > Orobanchaceae > Rehmannia > Rehmannia glutinosa. Next base: position 133,440 of record JABTTQ020002016.1, on the reverse strand, counting down.
GTTAATTAATAGGACTCTCAGAAATTAATGCAACTCCTGCTACCTGCCTAAACCATGTGGGTTATGGATCTCTTTAAAAAGTAAGGAATTCGAGCAACATAATCTCGGGCATTGCTGATATATAACATCTATGCGTTGCGAACTCAGATCAAATATCCTTAATTTTACAGGCATCTAGAGTGCTCCACATTTAAGAAAAAACCTTGTTATACGACAGAATAAATCGCATCTGGCAAAGGGAAAACTGTTGAAGACCAGATAATTAGGATTATCACATAAGATTGAAAACATCTTTATCGACAAATTTTGCAGCATCTTAAAGCATGCCTCTAGTTATTAAGAGCCTCATTTTTAGTTAACCTTAGATGTTCTTTCTGCAAATATACATTTCTAGCAACCCAATTTCCAGAAAATAGAAATACTTTGTTAGCGGGCAATGCTGAATGGCAATTAGTTTGTTATACACAAGGAGTTAACCTCAATCGGCCAATTCCGGTGTTTGAAGGTTCTGCTCTTCAATCAAAGATTCAACTCTCTGCAAAAAAAAAAAATCCCCATACATATATCATAGGTGACAGAGAGATGAGAGAATAGAATAGGTAAAGAAAAGGTAATTCAGTAAACTCTAACCTTCACCGAACTGCCAACTTCCTCTAGTTTTTGCAAAATTGCCATCTCACCAAGGTGAGGAAAAGAATCATGCCTCAGTGATCTTGAAGGAGACATCTGTTAACCCGAGTTGAAATTAAGTAATTGGAAAAATAATGTTTGCGGGATAGCAGTGGTGGGGGAGCAAGAGCACAAATAATGAAAAAAAAAAGTATATCAGCACCACTTAAGCATCTTAGTGCCAAAATTAAGCTAAAAATATACTGTTAAAAGCAGTGAAGTAAAAGAAGGTACTATTCCACATAAATAATAGTTTACTATGCTAACACAAGGACCTATTTGAGAAAGTGTGAAAATCGAACCAAGCTACTCAATACTCCACTCGATATTGATAGTTAAAAGCTCATTTGAGCTCATTTTGCAAACATATCAAACCAAGCTTGAACATAATTTTTCGTTCAATAAAATATAAAGTTCGGCCCGAGCTCGAATCGATTAGTCAAAAATTAACATAATACATGTAAAAATATCAAGCTACTCAAGCACGATTCGTGTTCGGCTCGACTAAAGCTCGTTCAAGCTCGAGTTGATCAATAATCAAACCAAGCTCACACACAATTTTTGAAGCTCGATAAAAATCTAAACAAGCTAGAACAATACTATGTTCGTGTCGACTCGATTCGTTTATACCCCTATACGTGAGTGAGTGAGTGTGATGGATGGGTGCGTGTGTGTGTGTGTGTGTGTGTGAGAGAGAGAGAGAGAGAGAGAGAGAGCAAAACAACATAAAAACTCGTAACAGGCAACTTCAGCATTGAAATACTAATAATGAACCAAAGATAAGCCACGCTTCATATGTTACTAGCACCATGGCATACCGAAGCAACTGAAGCATGACCGATTCTCGGAGTTGATATATCTTCAACAGTGGAAACTTGTCTAGAGAACACCTCCGCTCTAATGTTGGACAGGCGTATAAGAACAGCCTGGAGAAGGTAAAAACAGAAGGTCTGAAGAAATATATTTCTCAAAGAGAGTCTTCAATGAATTTTCTAGCCCAACTCGGGAGTTCTTAACTATGACTATGTGAGTACAAACTATACCTTCCTGAAAGCATGAGGATTAACAACACCTTGTATTTGAACATCATCGCTAGGAGGCCTTGTCACTCCAATATTCTCTAATCTAACAGAGTATACGCCAAATAGGGACTGCAGATACCCTGATAAAGTACGAATCTCATAACAAGTCAGACTTAATTAATACATCAACAGCTTCCTAACTCATTCAAATAAATTCAAAGAATAAGTCTTCCTTAAAAGAAAAAACTAAATGCTGCAATAAGGTGTCATTGAAACCTGAATAAAATTTAAGAAAGGAAAAACAAAAGCACAAGTAAATGTAGAATTAAGTTAAACCATCACCGACATCTTCCAACAAGCAGTTAAATATATGGAGCAAGAGCAAGCTTAATGATTAAATACACATTGAAAAGCATGAACGATAGTCTACACAAAAAGTTCACAACAACGACGACAATTAAACTTCAGTCGATATAATTCTTCAATGAGGGTTCCAAATACTTAATTTGGCTAGGGTTTGGCTCAATAATTAAAGATTCCCATAATTTTCACTTGTACGCTTGAAAAAGCTGAAAGAATGGAGCCAACTGAGAAAATGACGGAGAACGAATGTAACAGCAGTTGTGCAGCTTTACCCTGTTCTATTACAACATTTGCGACTGAGGGCAGTAAGACGTGCTTCTCTTTCTTCAGAACCCCAAAACATGGAAATGGCACCGGCCTTCTTACCTGAACCACATAACTCTCATTAATAAAACAGGCCACAAAATTAGAAAACACAATGTGTAAAAATTCGATAATGTTGACTGTGAAACTTCCCTTGTCTTATTTAAGTTCATATTTTCAGCTCAGTCATCCACTGAAGAACAATACTGAAAATTACTTCAAAATTACCACTTATTCCTTTTTCTTCTCAACATAATGTTGGAGTTTTGGAAATTCATGTGCTTAAAAATCATTACTAGCTAAAAAACGATAAATAACAGCATTATATATAAAAAACCACAAGAAAATTTCAACATAACAATGCAGAATCACCTTAATAATTACATCATACCTCCTCATTTTCCAAAACGTCACAAGAATATCACCAACACAGCAACAAAATAAGCAATAGCACCAAATGGAAACAATTAAAAAAAATAAATTAACAATAAAAATGAGAACAAATTACTTTGTAAACAATCGCATTAGGAGTGACGTAGAGTTTTCGAGAGCGGATGTCTTTGCGCAAAATGTACCTCCGCACAGGCAAATAAATCAGCATGAACAAGCCGATGCCCCACACCAGTATCAAAAGCAAAGAGTATAAAACCCACCGAGCCGTCTGGTACTTGACGAAATTCTCTTCCGCTTCGACAAACGACGCCGTATAGAGGGCCGTTTCTTCATCTTCATTTTCATCGGCGTCGGTGTGGTGGTCACCATGGGCCGGTTCGCTATCTGAGCCGCCGTCCTGTGGCTGTAACAAGCCCCTTTCCAGACGGTCTATCTCCGCCACCCCATCTTCCGGTTCCATGAAAATCTCGATAATACGAAATTATTGCTGTCAGAAATTCGGAGCAAAATTGAGATACTGTGCAATTGGGAGAGACGAAACTCGAAAGTAAGATGATTTAATGGGAACGGTGCTACTTTTGGGTCAATTATTAATTATTATAGTTTCTGGTTTCCATAAGTACCATTCCTGTGTTTTTTAATTTTTTTAGGGGCATACCAAAATAAAATTTTATATTTAAAGACTTGTGGTATCACAAAAATACTCTCGTAGTCACAGTATAATTCGATATGATTAGTTTTTTGTTTAATTGTCAATCACAATTTCGATATGATTAGTTTTTGTTTTTGCTAAAAAGGGTTGAGATAACACTTCACTAAAACTTCTCCATAATCAAATTAACTTGCAATAATTTTTTTTCCTCAAAAAAAAAATGATATTTTTCCGTCTTCAGTTTCTTAAATAGTATTTTTGGCGCGTTGATTGACCTCAAAAAACTTAAACTTGTTTTTTTAATTATGTAATACAATTTTTTTATTAAGTACTCGTGTTGTAGATTTAATTATGTAACTTTGTTTTGTTTCAGATAATATTTCATATTCCAAGGTGTTATGTTTATTTTGAATTCCACTTCAAATTGCAAAAATACCAAAAATAGTGTATATATTTTATAATTTGTAAAAATAATTTTGAATATTCACAAAAAAAAAATGTGGGTCCCAATCAAAATGACACCTACACATCTTACGCATTTCAAAAAAAAAAATTGTAGACACCCTTAATTCTTATTGACCCCCACAATTTAAATTTTTACAACCACATATGTACCCAAAAATATAAATTTCAGTGGCAATAGCCAAAATACTCCTACTACAAGATGATTTTAAAAAATTCAAACCCTATCTATAATCTTGTCAGATTTGCAAACCGGATTTTCCTTCTGAATAACAAGCTTTCCAGAATTCTTGAAATCAAATTTGCATGGATGTGCCTCCGGGTACCTGTGCTTCCCACAAGAAGTTCCCCACATCGGCATTCAAACCCTAATAATCCCACTTTCTTATTGCACAATCCGCACCTGTTCTTTTTCACGACCGGCTGAGGGACAAAAACTGATGAATTATTATTACTATGTGATTCAGAAATTGTTACAGATTTCATAACATCAACCAGTTTTTTAATCTCTTGTTCGGTAATTGTTGCTTCAGATTTGGCCATCAATTCTTTGAGATAGACATTGTGGCACTTAGAACAGAGGCCTCCGTTTTCTGTTGTCCCAAAAAAGCCGCAGCCGCGAGTACAGAGGCGGGAATCCATTCGTCTTTGCTACGATCTTATAATTCTTTTTCTGCTTTCTGTTTCGTGGAATTTTGTTTTTGGGTGATTGATTTGATTGTTTTCTGCTTTTCGTTTTCGTTCAATTTTGTTTTTGGGTGATTGATTTGATTGTTTGGGTGATATATATAGAGAGCGGGGTATTATGAAGAAGAGAATTTGAATTCTAAAACAAATTGGAATCCCGATTAATGATGGCTTCTTGGGACTACCAGTGGTTGAGAAATAAACATAAATGCACAAAGCCCAAACTACTTGCAAGCTGATGTTGGGCCTTATTAGTTCAATAATTATTGGACTTTGCATTGTCCTTGCCTCCTACAGCCCACTTCGATGGATATGAAATTATGAATACATAAAACAAATTATGTTAGAATATCGTTGAATTATTAATTATTTAAACATATATCATGTTTTGTTTGCTTGCATGTCATTGTATAATGTAATAATTAATTTCTTTCTCAAATTTATTCTTGCACAATTGGGTTGTAGTATTTATGATGGAGAAATATATTTATTTGGGTGGTCTGAAGGTATTTGATCGTATATTAAGTCAAGAGAGTTGGACTTGGATCCGCAATCAAGCAGTTGACTTGGTTACATGTTAGGCCTATTATATATCACGAGCTCTACAAATAGCTAAGAAACACAATATTAGACATGTATATTTATACTATGCTTTATGCAATCCAAGTCAGCAAACGGGTCTAATAGTCTACATTCTCCATGCAACCAAGTAATAACAACCATGAATACCGAATTTTTTTTTCTTTACTAATACTACAATCAATTAATATAATTTCAATTTTCAACAGTATTCAACATTAGGAAAACTTTCTCAAAAAAAAAAAACATTAGGAAAAGAATTTGTGAAACAAAATACTCGTCGAAAAGGGTAAGAAATTAAGGAAAACAAAAAGGAAAATTAAAAAATGATAAATAGAATATCACGAGAGCGCTTGAAAAATATTAGTAGTCATCCGAAAGTGTTATTATGTAGTTCACTTAAAAATGTTTAATAACCCCTAAAAATTATTAGTTTTTTCCATCAAAAGTGTTAGTATTTGAGAAACGTCTTAGTAGTTTACATGAAAAATATTAGTTTTCCCCCAGGTTTTTAGTAATTCACGAAAAATATTAGTTTTTCTAATAAAAAAAGTATTAGTAGGTCCTCTAAAAAGCGTTGATATTCCACGAGTCGGATAGATCCATTAGACTAGATTTGTCTAACCATCGACCGTCCAACACGAGACTACCTCTAGGTTAGAAAACAGTTCTGCAAATAACATGAAAGTATTTGTAGGGGTTATCTACCTTTTTTAGTACATATCCTGCAAAAGGGAGAGAGTGGTGGGAATCAAATCTCTAACCTATGACCTGGGTACGAGAGTCTTAATCACTGGATTATTATCCGATTCTCGTCGGGGTTATTTACCTAAAACAAGTAAAAGAGTTATTCATAATTCTAGTTTATTTTATAATTGTCATGTAATTAATTCAAACGTAAAGAAGATTGAAAAATAAAAAACGTGTGAGCATTTATATTTACCATGCCTATGCATAAAACAATGTGCTTAAATCGGCCTGAACTGAAATTTCTTAGATATTAAAAAAAAAATTACAGTGGGATTTATGAGATTTGAGATTGTAGCAGCAGCTATACTAGCTCTAGCAATAGGCCAATCTTTTATTTTTTTCCTTATCCAATTTGGTAAGTACATTGTGGAAGATGATTATTGAACCCCACCTTATAATGGTGCAATAAAAATGAGGTGACCCACAAAAGGAACATAATATGGCCCCCTTTTTTCTCCTACTACTTTTTCTTGGTGGGTAGCATAGAAGAGAGCTTTCATGTTCAATTTACCCAGCTAGCTAAGAGATATTGTTGAATCACCTGGATGTTGACCCTTGGTGGCTCCCTTTTTAACATCATCTTACTTCCCTAATTCCCTGGCAAACACATACACTCACTAGCTCACACTTAATCATGATTTATTTTCTCTTTTTGTGGCCTTTTGAGTTTGTGGGTTGGAATTTATTTTGTTTTTATAACCTAATTTTTCAATTAGTTTGTATGTTAGATAACCTTGAATTCGGTATGGACATTCGTAAAAGATGTATGCTAGAGCTCAACGTGCAATTGTACTCTTGAGGCCTAACGGAGGGAAAGGCATAAAGGCCCTTTTAAGGGTCAAACAACAATTATAGTCTTATGTGAGATATTGTGGAAATTGATGAACTGAACATCTTGATTGAATTCTTATTCATGGAATAGCGAGAGTTTATACAATTGAATAGAATGAGAAAAGTAAAGTACATATCTGTAGATGAACCATATATATAGCTAAGATATTATATCATAACAAACTTAATTGAGACTAAACTAACAATAACTAAGCGATGGACTTGATATCTTGATGACCGGTTTGAGTACCATTTCTTGAATTAATTTTGAGCTTTTACACCCCCACAAGTGGAGCATGTATATCATACATGCCCAACTTGAGTGTAAACGATGAAATAGATGTGGTGGGAGAGGTTTAGTTAAAATGTCGATGTTTGTTTGGAAGCGAGGGATGTGTAGAATTACGATTAGACCAAACTTGTATCTTCTCTCTAACAAAATGGCAATCGATCCGGATATGTTTAGTTTTTCGTGGTGACATGGGTTTTGAGAAATGCATAAGCGGACTGCTTTGTCGAGTATAGATTAGCGAGGTTGTGTTTGAGGTATCTTGATGTCTTGAAGAAGGTAGCTTAACCATTGAAGCTCACATGTAGTAGATCAATGGCCCCGTATTCTCGCCTACGTAGAGGACACCGCTTCACCTTTGTTAGGCGCTTTTTGGCTTTCCATGAAATAAGAGATTGTCCTAACTATCTTTGCAAAACCACTTATACTCCTTCAGTGTCCTGGACATTTAGCCCAATCTGCATCACTATAAGTTTGTGGTTTGTAGGGATGAATCGAGGATAAAGAAGACCTTTGCCAGGATTAGCTTTGAGATATCCGAGCACCCCGTGAGTCGTAGATAGATGAAATTCGGAAGGATTAGACATGAATTGACTAAGAAATTGAATTGAGTAAGATAACTCAGTCTAGTAATGGTTAAATATAGAAGCACGCCACAAGCCTTCTATAGATGGATGGATCTGCTAAAGGTTTAGCATCGATGTTTGAAGGATTCAACTTAGAATCCATAGGGGTTTGACTAGGTTTGCAACCTTATATAACCATTTCTTTAAGAATGTCAGGCATATTTCCTTTGACATATGCTTATTCCTTTGGATGACCTTGCAACTTCAATTCCCAAAATATATTTGAGAGTTCCCAGGATCCTTTATGGTAAAAGTGGCATCCAAATGAGCTTTGAGGCTTTGAATTTCTGTAGATTATTACCAAAGAAGAATGATATCATCTACATAAACACACAAATACGATTATGGAGTTGCAATGACACTTAAGAAACAGAGAACAATCGATCTAGATTGAGAAAATCCATATTGAATGAGACAAGAAGTAAACTTTTGAAACCATTGTCTTGATGCTTGCTTGAGGCCATATAAACTTTTGGTTAATTTGCAAACTCTTGTGTCATTAGGAGTAGGGGTGGGCATTCGGGGTCGGGTTTTGGTGCACCAGGCCGTCGATCGAAATTACCCGATCGGGTCGGGTAATTTTAAAAATATTCGGGATCGGGTACCCGATACCCGACTTTAAAAAGTCGGATCGGGGATCGGGTTCTTAAGTGGAACCCGAATACCCGATCGGTACCCGTCATTTAAAAAAAAAAAAAAAAAGTCTGCGGTCTGCAAACACATAACCCACTTAATCGAGTGCAAAGTGCAAACACATAAACTTAAGTGGAACCCACCACTAATGTTGACTAGCCATTTTGGTGACCAATGAATTGAAAAAAGAAAACCAGTCCGCAAACACATACGTCATAAACCACTTAACTTTTTTTACTCTTTACTTTAGTGTTTATGGTTTGGACGGAGAGGAGAAAAAACAGAGATGGAGAGGGACAGAAAGAAATAACGCCCGGCGGCACACACACTTCCTCCAATGGTTACAGTGCGGCAGTGACGTGATTCGTCTCTCCGGCAGCGGCGGACGCCCAGGGTAAAGTCCTTCTCCTTCCCTTGAAAGTAAGATGTAAAAACCCACAACCCACAGATTTTAAAAAATAAAATAAAATAAAAAAATAAAATGCAAGTACAGAAACCCGATTGGTAGTGGGTAACCTTTTCGAATGCACCAAACGTCAGTACCCACCTTTCTCGGGTCGGTTCGGGTATCAAAAATGCCACTGACGACGTCGGGTACCCGACCAAAACCCGACCGATGCCCACCCCTAATTAGGAGAACAATAACCAGGAGGAGGCTTCATGTACACATCTTCATTAAGATCACCATGCAAGAATGCATTGTTTACATCTAGGGCGATGTAAGTGGCAATTCTTAGGCTCACCGAATAGCCAAGACCAATCGACAAAGGTAAGCTTTGTAATCGGGGAAAAAGTATCAAAATAGTCTAGACCTTCTTCTTGTGTGTACCCTTTAGCAACAAGCTAGCTTTGTATCTTTCTATTGAACCATTTGATTTGTATTTGACTTTAAACACCCATTTGCAACCAATGCAATGTTGATTGGCGAGTAGTTCTGTTAATAACCATGTATTATTCTTTTCCAAGGCCTCAGTATCTACTGCTTTCATGGCTTCTTGCCATTCTTTGTGTTTGATGACTTGATTATATGTCTTTGGTTCAATGATAGGAGTAATGCTTGCGTTGTGAAACACTTGTATCGTTAGAAAGAAGTTCATAAGATAGATAATTAGAAATAGGATATTGTTTTCTGAGGAACAAAATTTGAATGTAATGAAGGGGGCAAATTATAATCATAAGCTTGAAGGTGAGCAGGAATAGCTCTTGTTCGGAAGATCTTCTAGTAGTTTCTTGATGCATATTTTCTTCATTCGAGCTTCAATTGTAGTATTTGGTGAGCACCATTAGTCACCGAGTCTCATTAGATAGGTGAGTAGTATTTGGTGAGCACCATGAATCACCGAGTCTCATTAGACAACCGAGTCTCATTAGGCGGTGAGTATAATTGGTAGGAACACAAAAAGCTGGATTAGTGTTTTGCATATTATGTCCTGTGATAAAAAACGAGAATCGATGGTTGAAAACCCGAGAAATCATTTTGTAAATCAAGTTGAATCATAGGACGATTTTGTTAGAAGTGTATTTTATTGTGCTAAAAGGAAAAACATTTTCATAAAAATAGCATGTCTAGAAATAAAAACTTGTTTAGAATTGAGATCATACAATTTGTAACCTTTTGTTCCAAAAGGATATCCAAGAAAAACACATTTAATAGCTTTTGGATGAAATTTTGTTCGTTGTCTTGATAAAGTGGAAGCATAAGCTAGACAACCAAATACTTTAAAATTTGAATAATCGGGTAATTTGTTAAAAAGCTTTTCAAAAGGAGATTTATTATTAAGAACAGTATAGGAGTTCTATTTATAATATAAGCGTGAAGAATACACTCATCCCAAAAATGAAGAGGAACATGTGACCTAAAACATTAGAGCTCGAGCTACATTAAGTAGATGTTGATGCTTTCTTTCCACCAAACCATTCTCACAGGAGTTTCTACACAAGATTTTTGATGCAAAAATGCCATTAGATCTATAAAAATCTGGTAGAATGAACTCGATGCCATTGTCGAGTTCTTAGTACTTTGATCTTTTTGTCAAACCGAGTGATAACCATTTTTGCAAAAGCTTCAAGATGAAACTTTGTGTCGATTTATTCTTGAGTAAATATATCCAAGTACACCTCGAGTAATCATCAACTATTGTTAAAAATATTTGTAACCATTATAAGAAGCAATAGAAAAGGGGTCCCAAAGATCACAATGGATTAAATCAAAAACCAATGAAAGAAAAGTACTTTTATTGAAAGGTAATCTTTTCTCGTTTGGCAAGATGACAAACATCACAAGTATTAAACTTTTGAGAATCAACGATAATGTGAGGTAACAAGGAAAGACTATGTGAGGAAGCATGGCCTAATCTATTATGCCATAGAGAAACATTTGTATGAGCAAATACCACAATTGGAAATTTTATATGATAAAGACCTCCTCTTTCCTCAAAAACCAATCATCCTGAGGCTTTTCATGTCCCGCAAAAGACATTGTGAGGCCAAAAATGGAGAACATATTGAGAGGTTTTAGTTAGTTGGGAAACGGATATTAGATTAAAAGTAAAAGATGGAACACATAAAACATTATGTAAAATTAAGCTCATCAGAATCCTTACTTCACCAATGTGAGAGGCTATTGTTATATTGCCATTAGGTAGATTAGTAGGAATAGAAATCATGTTGGATTACTTGTAAAAGAGATGTGTCACGATCATATGATCGATGCACCGTGTCAAGTATCCATCTATGAATTACTTTTGTGGTTTTGCACAATAATGATAGTAGGCTGAGCAAGAAATATTATTAGATATACCCGAGACCGAAGTTCTTTGCGGAATGTGAGATATCTTTGGAAATATTTGAAGTATTGTGGTCTTTAGCATATGTTAGAAATTGTTCTAACATTTCTTGGGAAAAAGAAAGGATGAGCAAAGAAAATCTTTAGCAAATGACTCGATCTTTTGTGGAGAGGATTGTGTAGCATTAGCCATAACGTCTTTTGATGTTTCTTGGACCCTTTGGACCTTTCCACCCTGGTGGATAACCAATAAGCGAAAACACTTATCTATGGTATGACCCGGTGAAACCACAATGGGTGCACTTAGGCTTCTTTTTATCTTTACGATGTTGAAATCTTGAATTGTTGGGTATCGTACTAACATAGCCATGGACTCTATGGGAGGCATATCTCAATTGGAATTATGCAAACCATTTTGAGCCTCTTCTTGAAGCAAAAGTGAATAGACTTTTGCCAAAGAAGGCAAAGGACTTGTCAAAAGCAATTGACTCTAATTTGAGCAAAAGACTCATGAAGACCAACTAAGAACTTTATTACGGAATCAGACTGTTGATTAGCAGTCATAGTGGCAGCAATATTGCAAGAACATTGCCCACAAGAACACTTAGCTATGGGCCGAAAACTTATGTATTCATCCCATAATCCTTTAAACTGATTATAGTAGGAAGTAATAGAATTAGACCCCTGAGAGATTGAACTGAGAGTCTTTTCAAGATGGAACACACGAGGGCCATCACTTCTGGCATATCGAACCTTCAATTCGTCCCAGACTTCTTGTGCACTGCTGAAATATAATAAGCTCTGGCGTATATCCTTACAAATCGAATTTAAAATCCATGAGAGGACAAGGTTGTTAGCTCTTTGCCAACAAGAGAATAGGAGCACAGATGTAGGATCAGGCATAGGCAGAGAACCGTCTATGAACCCATGTTTATTTTTGACATTAAGAGCCATTGAGACTGATCTACTCCAGGAGACGTAATTCTCCCCTGTAAAGGGCTCATAAACAATCACGGCACCGGGATTGTCACTTGGATGCAAGAAGTATGGAGATGTGAAATCATCCATGGGAGAAGGAACATTAGCATTTGCAGCCATGATAGTAGAAAAATGAATCTTGAATGAGAAAATTAATCAAGAAACCAAGTCGTGAAATGAATATTGGAAGGTGTAGAACCACAGACCAAGTTTGTGATCTAGAGATCGGAGATTATACAGCGGATATGAAGAAGATGATTAAAACTGATACCATGTGGAAATTGATGAACTGAACATCTTGATTGAATTCTTATTCATGGAGTAGCAGAGTTTATACAATTGAATAGAATGAGAAAAGTAAAGTACATATCTCAGTAGATGAACCATATATATAGCTAAGATATTATATCATAACAAACTTAATGACTAAACTAACAATAACTAACTCGATGGACTTGATATCTTGATGACTAGTTTGAGTACCGCTTGAATTAATTCTGAGCTTTTTACGGATATACTTTTTTGGCATTTTCAATACAAAAAGTCTTATATACCCTTATGACACAAAGTTGCGAATAAAATCTCTACAATAAATGACTACAATCATTTACTAGTCGATTTTTGTCATTTTGGCAATAAACTACTTTGGTCGAACTTGGGTTTTTTTAATTTATTTGCTAAATTGATTCGTTTATTGATTTTCACAAGCTTGTTAACAAAGATGGCAAATGTGTATGCATGAGCGAAGATATTGACAATGACGGGTACAAGATCTTCCAATCATTACCAATATGTCATATGAAGAACTATATTCTCAATTTCAAAATATTTGCAATGTTGATTCCTCATTGTATGATATTGAGATAAGAATACATTATTGTAATTTGTGTACTATTTTGTTGAATATTCATTAACCAAGATGCATTAACATTGTCACTATTCAGACTAAACGACTATGGTCGAATTCAACTAATGATGTTTACAAACGACTAAAGTTGTTTTTAGATTTTTGGTATTTTAATCTTGTATTCAATTACTACAATCCATCTCAACAATTTTTAAAGCTTATATAATAATGGTAGAAGTGTTTTTGTAACTATCTAACCACACCTAATCATTAAAACCTTCGAAACATATATCAAGGCATATCACATTTGGTTTCATTATTCAAACATATTAGTAAATGTAAACATATGTTTCAGTCACAAATACTATTACCTTATGAAGATGTTATACATTTGATTAAATGGTGGAATTAGGAAATAAATATGTTTAACTACACTTGAATACGTATTAAACTTATTTGAAATAAGGATTCATAGGTGAAATATACACCAAATGACTAAGGTCGAGTGAAAACGACTACGGTCGATATCCATTTTCGACCAAGGTCGAGTGTAAGCGACGAATCATTTAAGAACTCGACTTTAGTCGCTTTCCTCGACTAAAATTATTTTTAGACTTTTTTGTACTATAATTTTATATTTAACTACTAAAATTCATCTCAACAATGTTAAAAGATTATATAATGATATTAGAAGTGTTTTGTAATTATCTGGCCACATCTTATTAGAACCTTCAAATATATCAAGACATATTACATTTGGTTTTAATATTTAATTGCATTAGTAAATGTAAACATATATTACAATCACAAACATTATTACCTTATAAATATGCTATGATATTATTAAATGGTGAAATTGGAAAATAAATATGTTCAACCACACTTGAATATGCATTAAACTTGTTTCAAATAAGGACTGATAGGTGAAATATACACCAAATGGCCAAGGTCGAGTGAAAATGACTACAATCATTTAAGAACTCGACTTTAGTCTTTTCCCTCGACCAAAGTCATTTTTAGAATTTTTGTACTTTAATCTTGTATTCAACAACTAAAATTCATCTCAACAATGTTAAAATGTTATGTAATGATATTGAATTTCGAAAAAATGCTAGAATTTAGAATGAATTTTGAAACACAACTAGAATAAAAATCACGATTACTAATGCTAGATGTTATCGGGTTTGGATCGTTATCAGGTCGACCCGATAAGAATAATAAGAAATCGGGTCCATATCGGGCCAACCCGATAAGCATGTTAAATCCGATAACTTAAATAATATCTTTTTTTTACATTAGTTTTTCTAATTCTAACTTCCAAAGTGGCTTTATATATGATAACTATTTGAAGAAAAATAATGTTATACTAAATTAGTAAATTGTTTAACAAGTCAAGTGCTCTAATTGTTCAAACGAGGCAAATAATAATAATAAATAAATAAATAAATATAAATAAATTTGCTTATCGGGCTTAATGGGTCGTGCCTGGGATATCGGACTTTTATTGTGTCATCTTCGGGCTACCATTTTGAGTCCTGATTATCGGTCGTGGTCCTCACTGGTTAGATCAAGTTTTTCTTAAATAGAAAATAATTTTTGAAAATAAAAAAATAATAAATTTTCTCAAAAAGAGAATTAAAAAAATAGATAAATTAGAATTTTATTTTTTTTACTATCTAACCACACAAGAGATTGTCCACACCAATAAAGATTTAGGCTTTCATAAAATACACTGTCAAATAACAAACGACCCAAGTCGAATATAAGCGACAAGAGTTGAACCATAAACGATTATGTCATTTATATTTGATTGCAGTCGAACATAAATAACAAACGTCGAAAATATACGAGGTGTCTTTATATTAGACGTGACCAAATTCGTTTTATTTCGACTTTGGTGATATTGTGCCAGATAGATTGAATGCAAAGAAGAAATAGGAGAAAGAGATAAGAAAGAGTGAAAGAGAGAAATAGAGAAAAAGACATGAAAAACAAAGGGTAAAATAGGTTAAGAGAGAAATAGAGAAAAAGACATGAAAAACAAAGGGTAAAATAGGTTTTCTTTAAATCTTGTAGGTCAAATAGGTCAAAAGGCCAATATTGAATATGGATCGGGTAATCCAACCATATTTGATACTTCCCACTTATATAACGAGCGGTATGTGGGACTCGAAGAACAATACCCATAAAGAACCATTTAGATACCTAAGAAGTCAAACTCACGATACTCCATGTGATTGTACTTGTTTCTCTTCCTGGTTTACCGCTACGGTATGCTTGTGGACAAGGGCCCACCCATTTTTTTGAATTTTTTTACACTAGAATTTTTTTCAAAAAGAAAATTATTTTAGTTATAATTTTTTTTTTATTTTTATCTTGCTCAACCAACTTTCATAAATTGGCCCACCCCATTTCTTTATGCTCCGCCATTGCTCGTGGATCTTTTGAGTTAGAATTTTAGAACACACACGAACACGATCATAGTTAGAAATTGTGTGTGTGGTTAATCTTGTCCTTGAAATGTTTATCTATTTGGTTTGGGGTACATACAAATTACTTAAACCAAGATATATGGGGATGCCATACATGTATACGTGCCATCAATTCTTGCTTTGTTTTGTTGCATAAACGCTTTCCTTTTATCGAAAGCGGTGGTATGAGATATAATTAGGGGTGTAAATGAGTCGAGTCGAGTCGAACGAACATAGTCTTGTTCAAGCATGTTTGAATTTTACTCGAGTTTCAAAAAATTGTGTTTGAGCTTGATTTTATTATTAATCGAATCGAGCTTGAACGAGCTTTAGTCAGTTAAAAAATTTATCGTATAGATTTTGATGATGCTTAGAAAATTTTGTATTAGGAAGTTGGCATACTCCATTTTTCTATGTAAATTCTACTTTGTAATAGATATGATATAGACCGATTAAATAACTAGTAGATTTGCGAGAAGACTTGCTAAAGAATGCACAAAAGACTCATGACTAAATGAAGTGAAGAAACAACCGAGGTTGGCAACTTTCTTTTAGAAGACTCGAGAGCATAGTAACCAAAGGTATGATTGAGATGACTCAAAGTCTAAAGTTAAAGGGGTAAAAGCAATGAAGGACTCGAGACAACTGAAAAGAATCATTTGCATTGAAATCGAGGAAATTACTTATTTTAGTAATAAGTACATGTTGCAATCTTAGAGTTCTCAAGCAATAAGCACGCAAAAGGAACAAGCGAATAGGAAGACACCGAGCATTGACAACTTTTCGAGACACTGCGAAAGTTGAGAACGAGGATGGGTCAAGATCAAAAGTTGCAAGACAAGACAAGCCAACGAATACACGATAGAGTTTGAATTTTTGTCTATCTCTTCAATGGACAATTCAAACTCCTACTATAAAAACGAGGAATTTTTCAACGAGAATATGACAAAAAAAAAGAAGTAATACAACTTAGAAAACAAGAACCGCAAATAATCTCTAAAACGAAGACACTTCGTCCAATACTTTTAGTGAAAAGATCGAAGTTGTTCAACCAGTTGAAGAGAAAAAAATTATGAAAATAAAAATGGGTCTATACTTCCAAGGATTGAAGGGGAGTACAAATGGGTTCAAGGTCGAACCGATTTTGAATCCAAATGAGGATTATGTGATTAAATCCTTAAGATTCAAAGAGTCAAGTAGCTAGGTAGTCGCCTTGCGGCGAGTCGAGTCCCGAGAATAATAGTTAGTCAGTGCGATCAAGGCTATTTTGGGTACTGTACATTTGTAACTAAAATCACTTGTTCATTAGAGGATTCCTCTACAAGTAGGAGAAGATTGGAGTAGAGAAATTATCACATCCTCAAACCATTATAAATTATGTGTTCTTTACATTCTTTGTCTTTATATTTCTGCATTTTACTTCATTGTTTTATATTTGCTTGTTGGAAAAATACAATAGTGACATAAGCGGAAAAAGCCTTCAAGATGACTTATAAAATAGAAACATAAAATTACAAGAGAAGTAAAACCTAACTATTATAATTCTTGAATGGATTCCAACTCGAAGCATGAATCGTGAGAACTTTACAATCCGAGTCGAGAAAGACCTCTTTCCGCAAGACAAATACGTCCCGGCTAGTGCTCACGATGCGACGTAATGTCCCCAAAGATAAAATGACTTTACCTCTTTTGTGTACAGAAGAGCACCACTAACACAAAAACACCTTTCGAACTTGAAGGAATGAGAACTGTTCTTTGGACATGAATGCGAGGAAGGAAGTGTTCTTTGAAATGTTACAACACCTTATTCTAAACACTTGAAGAATATGCGAGAGATATGCGATTTTTGTATGTATTCATCTATTCCTTCTAACCCCCTCAATGCGTAAAAAACACCTTATACTTATACAGGCCATCATTTCCAACATTTGTAGGGAATTAAGATAAAAAGAGTGGACATTAAAACCATATGTAACTCCCGGAGTTGCAAATCTCTTCTTATGACCACTATATGAGGAGTTACAAACTCCAAAAGACACATGAACTTGGGCACCTCTAATGTCCATATTCATGACACGAACATGGACACCTCCAATGTATAGATTCATCGGCCATCAATTCTTGCTTCGTTTTGTTGCATAAAACAGTTTCCTTTTATCGGCGATGGTATGAGATATAATTAGGGTGTAAATGAGTCGAAATCGAGTCGAACATAATCTTGTTCAAGCATGTTTGAATTTTACTCGAGTTTCAAAAATTGTGTTTGAGCTTGATTTTATTATTAATCGAATCGAGCTTGAACGAGCTTTAGTCAGTCATTAAAAATTTATCGTATAGATTTTGATGATGCTTAGAAAATTTTGTATTAGGAAGTTGGCATACTCCATTTTTCTATGTAAATTATACTTTGTAATAGATATGATATAGACCGATTAAATAACTAGTAGATTTGGAAAGACTTGCTAAAGAATGCACAAAAGACTCATGACTAAATGAAGTGAAGAAACAACCGAGTTGGCAACCAAGTCTTTTAGAAGACTCGAGAGCATAGTAACCAAAGGTATGATTGAGATGACTCAAAGTCTAAAGTTAAAGGGGTAAAAGCAAATTGAAGGACTCGGAGACAACGAAAAGAATCTCATTGCATTGAAATCGAGGAAATTACTTATTTTAGTAATAAGTACATGTTGCAATCTTAGAGTTCTCAAGCAATAAGCACGCAAAGGAATAAGCGAATAGGAAGACACCGAGCATTGACAACTTTTCGAGACACTGCAGAAAGTTGAGAACGAGGATGGGTCAAGATCAAAAGTTGCAAGACAAGACAAGCCAACGAATACACGATAGAGTTTGAATTTTTGTCTATCTCTTCAACGGACAATTCAAACTCCTACTATAAAAACCGAGGAATTTTTCAACGAGAATATGACAAAAAAAAAAAAGAAGTAATACAACTTAGAAAACAAGAACCGCAAATAATCTCTAAAACGAAGACACTTTGTCCAATACTTTTAGTGAAAAGATCGAAGTTGTTCAACCATTGAAGAGAAAAAATTATGAAAATAAAAATGGGTCTATACTTCCAAGGATTGAAGGGAGTCTGATGAGTTCAAGGTCGAACCGTTTTGAATCCAAATGAGGATTATGTGATTAAATCCTTAAGATTCAAAGAGTCAAGTAGTTAGGTAGCTGCTTTGACGAGTCGAGTCCCGGAAGAATAGTTAGTTGTGCGATCAAAGGCTATTTTGGATTTGTACATTTGTAACTAAAATCACTTGTTCATTAGAGGATTCCTCTACAAGTAGGAGAAGAGTGGAGTAGAGAAATTACCACATCCTCAAACCATTATAAATTATGTGTTCTTTACATTGCTTTGCTTTATATTTCGCATTTTACTTCATTGTTTTATATTTGCTTGTTGGAAAAATACAATAGTGACATAAGCGGAAAAAGCCTTCAAGATGACTTATAAAATAGAAACATAAAATTACAAGAGAAGTAAAACCTAACTATTATAATTCTTGAATGGATTCCAACCTCGGAAGCATGAATCGACTTAACTTTACAATCCGAGTCGAGAAAGACCTCTTTCCGCAAGACAAATACGTCCCCGCTAGTGCTCACGGTGCGACGTAATGTCCCCAAAGATAAAATGACTTTACCTCTTTTGTGTACAAAAGAGCACCACTAACACAAAAACACCTTTCGAACTTGAAGGAATGAGAACTGTTCTTGGACATGAATGCAGAAGGAAGTGTTCTTTGAAATGTTACAACACTGTTACCGACACTTGAAGAATATGCAGAGATATGCGATTTTTTGTATGTATTCATCTATTCCTTCTAACCCCTCAATGCGAAAAAACACCTTATACTTATACAGCCATCATTTCCAACATTTGTATGGAATTAAAGATAAAAAGAGTGGACATTAAAACCATATGTAACCCCGGAGTTGCAAATCTCTTCTTATGACCACTATATGAGGAGTTACAATCTCCAAAAGACACATGAACTTGGGCACCTCTAATGTCCATATTCATAGACACACGAACATGGATACCTCCAATGTATAGATTCATCGAGCCCAACAGCTTATTTGAATGCTGGGCCAATCCCATTTTCGAGTGACAAACCTAATCGAACCTAAACCCGAGGCCAAAGAGTCGAGTCACCAAGGCCCATTTTGTGATCATACCCTTGTGTTATATTATATCCAACCAATAATACATTCTAATATTTATACTTGGGATAAACTATGCCTTTTACACAATGCCCATTCGTGTGACCATCTTCGTGTATTAATTTCTCACTCCCCAAAATTCAGTTTTGGGAAATAAAAATACTACGAGCATCTACTCGAAACGTAGATTAATAATTTATAATTTAATTTATGCATAATTAAATAGTTAGCCACCGAAAATTTGGTCAAAGTCGGGTCGATGCCCACTTTATTAAAATCAAATTTCCAACATTGCTATCCATTAAACTAATAACTCTCCAAAAGTATAAGTGTTGATAAAACAAACTTAAAAAGTGTAAGACTTCCGTTGTTTAACAATAAAATTGATTTTCTAAAAGTTGTCTTTCTTCAACTAAGTTGCTATATTAACAACTCCTTCGAGAGAACTCACAAGTGGGTTAACTTTCCCGCTGAATCTCAAAGACAAATTGTCTTAAGGACTTAGTTGTTTTCTTGAATACTCTAATTTTAAAAGATCAAAAATTTAGTAAAGTCTATTCAACCCCTCATTCTAGACTTTACTTTGAGTTGATGTGAAGCCACTAAGGGAGTGCTTGCTTGTGAGTGGTTTTTCATTTCTTCCACTTTTTGGACGAAATTTTACGTGAATATATAATTGTTTGTAAAAAAAAAAATCAAAAAATACACTATTCACTTTCTCCTTTTTCAAATCAACAATCACATTAATTTGTAATAAAAAACACAATAAAATTTCCAATGGAAGATTAGTGTATTCAAGAATGAAATTTCAATCTGGATGTATATATATATAGTAAAAGTTACTAGTATTTCATCTGCGCGGCGCACGGGGTGGATTGTATCATTGGATGTAAATTTCATGTATCTAAGAATTACAATGCTTAAAGAATAGAAAATTATATAATACAAAGATGAAATAAATCAAGCTAAATCACTACAATCAATAATTATAAATCTTGGAACACTTCCTTTTACGTAATATTATTTGTCTTTTTGTTTTTCGATTTAATATCATCATAACATTCTTTTAGACTGAAAAATATTAGGCATTTCTTATGCTTCCATGGATTTTATCACCCTTCAATAAGAAAACTTGGAATTTAAAACTCATTTATGCTGCAATTAATTTATAATTTTGCCATTTTTTTTAATGGAAGAGAAGAAAGGTTGACATAGAATATTATTAAGATGGGTTTTCGAAATGCAGAGAAATTTCGCAGTAAGAATTAGCACATTAAGAATCCATATTTATAGGTGAATTAATGAGTATAATTAAGAAAATATTTTAATATAATTTTTTGTAATATATAGTAGCCTTAACAACAAATGTTTACTTCATTTATTTACTTTCAGAATAGTTAATAATATGTATTATTTCATAAGAGTTTCAGATTAGTTAATTGAGATATACATCTTATATTTTTGAATATGAGGATAATGTTATTATAGAAGAATATTAGCCAAAATAAATCAATAGTTCATATTTTTTTTTATTATTTATCAATAGAAATTTGATTGCAACCAATCAAATACTCAAACTTTCATAAATAATTGTACAATTTACCATAATCAATAATTTTTCCAATAATTGTAATCATTAATTAATACATAACTGAAAATAGATTGATTAGAATTCCATAGAAGCGTAACATTCTGCTTTTACCAAATTTAACATTGATTGAGATTCCATAAAAGACGTGACTTTTAGTTTTACTAAAGTTAATATTGATTAGAATTCCATATAGACAAAAACTTGTATAAGACAATCCTCATGAACTATATCCATGAAATAGATTCTATATGTAATTGGAATTCCAACCCAAACCCAAACCCATAAAAACCATATATATATTTTTTGTCTTTTGTAGAATATGTCTCATGAATTTAAGTCCATGAGATAGTCTCATATAACTATATAAGCCCAACTCTTCAATAAAAATGTGACATTTTGTTTTACCAAACATATATTGTATAGCTTTCACATTCACTGTATTGAAAATATACTCCAAGATTATATTTTCTTATTAAACGCTCTTAGGCCATGTATGATAGTATTCCCAACAACCATTTTCATATTCCAACTATTCTAAACCGAGTTTCTGTTTGTTTAGGTAAGTTTTAAGTGGAAATGAGGTTATTTTCGATTTCCACTTTTTTATGGAAATATTCATTTAGAAACACAACAAAACAAATTTTCACCACTATCATCGAATTTATGTGAAAATAAATTTTAAAAATTATAATCAAACAAGTTGTTGTTATAATCACACAAATCTATGTCAAAAATACACTTCAAAACCATAAACAAACATATTTTCATTTTAAACATAATATTCGGATAACAAATCAAATATATTCTCAATTAAATGCGAAACCAATAAAATTTGAAAATTCACTTTCTAACAGTGAAAATTGAAAATTGGATTTGGAAATACATTAAGGCCTTAACTTGTCTTGAGATTAAATTTGTAATTTAAAGAGAGAAACCACCATAGTTGAATCCAGCGAATTGCGCCTTCTTTTGTTTACCAAAACATAAAATAAAAGTGAGAAATATATAAAAGCAATTACATGCATACCTAGAGTACCTTTTTCTTTTTTTTGCCAGCACTCACATACGGAAATGAACACGGAATATGAGAAGTGCTATTGTACGCCACTATGTATATGTTGTCCTAACTAAAAGATAAATATAATGATGATAATATAATCCTTATCGTAACTAATCCTCATAAATCAGAAAGAATAATCGCATTTTATATCACAATTTACAAAGGTGGGCTGTTGACATGCCACTCATTTAATGTCGGGTTAGGTACTTAGGTAATACATTATACACGTGCGTGGTCATCAATAATTCAATATATGGCTGTAAAAGTGAATCACAAGGGGGAAAACATTAATTTCATAATTTTTCAGCATAAAAGAGGCTGGAATTAACAAGTTAATCATGAGATTGTTGCATTCTAACCGTGTTATAGTTTTGATTGGATCTAGGGATTGGAGATTTTGATTTATTTAGGGACAATAAACCGATTTTAGGGATGACAATTTCGACCCGTCCCATCCCGCCCGCCGTGTTTGAATCGCCCCGTCATGTGATCCGGGGCGGATCGGGTCCGGGTATCACTTCCTCCCGCCCGCATAGTATTTTTATTTTTAAAATATATTTTAATATATATTTTGTATATATAGTATATATTATAATATAATTTTTATGTATTTTTATATTATATCTAATATTTATAAATTGATAATAATAAATTTTGTGAATAATATTTTATAATATTTTTTATTTTTTATTTTTTTTATTTAATTTTATTTAAAACGGGACATAATGAGTTGATACGCCCGCCCCGTGACTCGTGGCGCAGCTCCTCGGGCCCCTGGTCGACCCGACCCGCCCCATTGCTATCCTTGAATGATTGGTTTACCTTCTTTGATTTGATTATTCGTTTCGCGATTTAAGACCAAATGGATAGATACTTGCTTAAAATCTAGAGATTACTCCAAGTAAAATGATGATTCAACTTCTTCTGCAAACCGGTAGATCTTCGTATGCAAGGCGGATGTTGGGGGACCACTCCCCCCCCCCAATTTTTCTTTAAAAAAAATTTATACTATAATTTTTTTAAAAAAATAATTATAATTTTTATGGTTTTCGTGTATCGGACCACCCTGTTTTCATTTATCGCCCACCCCATATTTATTTCCTCGCTCTGCCTTTTGTTCGTATGAGAACTTACCTCGCAATTTCAATAAATGTTAGGTGAGCCCTAGGGTTGTTCACTTGTCCTAGGGAGGCCTCTTCTACTGGGCGGACCTATGTCCCGCCCCCCCAAAAAAATATTTTTCTTTTTGTTTCTTATATGTATATTATATTGGGAATTTTCGTAAAAAAAATATATATTTATATCAATTTAAGGCCCATGTTCTTTGGGCTCCCAAATTGCTAATAAAAATTCAAAATGAGCTAAATATTTAGTTATTAAAATTTGTGGGGCAACAGTCTTACACACTTTAAGTTCATTTTTTTTCATTTTTTCAAAAATCCTTCAAGTTCATATTTCAACACATCATATCTTGTATGCAAGATAGACTTTTGAATTTTAATATACTAGGATTGTAATTATATATTTTGAGCTGCTTAATGATAAGTATTGTCTTTATATTTGATGCAAAAATATAATATATTCTTAATTTTATTATTAGATAGAATAAATATTTGATCTTCCAAATATTGGCCCTCTCGATGTCAAATCCTCGATTCCGCCACCGCCCGACGCACAAGTCAAGTCTAAAAGTAGAGAATTCTAGAGCAAAAGACAATAATTAACTGTGATTAGTTAAAATTGATTACAAATAATGAGGATGAATCTCTTTATACGTGGGATGATTTATCCCCCAACATATATGTTGTAAATGTATGTCATCCATGGGCTGTGCCAAAGAAAGATTTTTGAGGTAATTGAGGTTGTGTTTGAATTGATGGATTGACATTGCGTTAATTATCTATCTTATATAATATTTTATACAGTAAAATATATAAATGGTGATATAAATACAATACTATAAAATTTTAAAATAAAAGATAAACAATGGGGCCTGGCAAAGTGGCAATTAGGTTTTGGGGTTTAAATGGGAATCCAAATGAAATGAAATGAAATGTAGTAGGAACAAGCAAGGAAATGAAATAAAGTTGGAGATTGTGGTCCGTGTGGCGCAGAGTTGGGAGGTAGGTAGGCCGACAAAAGCTGCGATCAGTCACAACTCACAAGGCCCTCGAGCGTGCGCCCTGCCATTTCACTTATATTTCTCTGCATTTCCCTCTTTTCTTCTTTTTCTTCTCTGATAATATACATACCCACACACACAAACATGCATCTAGTAATTAATTTGGACATATTCTACTTGGAATGAATTTTAATAATATAAAAATTGGATTGAGTCTGAATTTTTCCCTTTTTAGACCTGATTCTTCCCAAATTCGATTCATTTTTCCCCCTTAATTTTTAAAAAATTTAACATATCCACACACACACATATATATATATATAGAGAGAGAGAGAGAATTTCATGATATTTTATTTGGTATATCACATTTTTTAAAAAGTTTTAATAGTGTTTTCTGAAAATATAATTTTTGTTTAAATTATAAAATGAGATTCTTGGGTTTACTAAACCCACTGACTACTGAGTTTGAATTTAATAGAGTGTATGACTGAGCGTATAAACTCTCAAATGTGTTTGATAATTTTATTGAGAAAAAATATTATAAGCTCTCAAACTAAAATATTAAGAGCTTATAAACTATTTTTTGATAAGGTGTGGGATTAAAAAAATGTCTTATATATACGTAAGGGTTGACATTTTGTATTAAACCAAAATTGAAAAATTCAAAAACATCTTCTATTCTTACTAACAAAATATCTCTTTTTCCAAATATATAATTTCTAAATAACCCAACAATAAAAATATGTTATAATTTTGAATACGAATATTTGAATTGATTCGTACATATCCAATATATTTCAAATAAAAATAAAAAGGGGAGAAGTCGCGCAATACTAATAAAAGGATTGGTGTAGGCCGAGCCATTTTGATTGGTGCCTACCTTAGATTTGTGGGGACTTGTAGGTAGGGTTGTCAATCATGTCGTATTTTGTGTTCACGGTCGTGTTTTGACAAAATATATTTGACACGAACACAACCACGACCCGTTGATTATTCGTACCAAGATACACGAACAAAAAATGACCCGTTTAATTATTCGTGCCAAGATACACGACACGAACACGGCTGTTTATGACACGGGTAACCCGACACAACACGAAATACCTATATAATTTAAAGTTGACACGAATAAAATAAAAAAATGAAGAAAAACTAAAATTACAAATAAAAAAACACCGACATTAAGGGTTGACTCGACTATTTATTTCCGTGTTAATCGTGTTCGGCCCGATTTTAACCCGAACCTCGCTAAGGTTGTACCCGTCATTGTTAAATTTGTGTTAGGTTCGTGGTCGAGTCACAAATTGACGCTTCTACTTGTAGGCACCAGTCAAAATGGTGCCTACGCATCCGACATTAAAAAAAACTTTAAATTTTGTAGGTGCCATTTGAAGTGGCACATATACTTAAGATTCTAAAGACCTCCGTATGTATCTCAAAAACGCAAATTTCAAAGGGCAATCACAATATTCTCATTAAATTAGCCTTTGATGCCAATGTATCACTTTAGATTTAAAAATATCACTTTTATTAAAAAAAAAAGTATCACTTTTTACTTTGAAAGTATCACATTTTTCTTAGTTGTCACTTAAAACTATTTGACGTAATTGAAAAGTATTACTTTTTTCTTTAAAAGTATTGCTTTTTTTTTCAAAAAGTATCATTTTTTATTAGTTTTATTAAAATTATGTAACTGGTGATATAGGAAAAAGGTATTACTTTTTCTTTAAATTAATACTTTTTGTTCAAAAAGTATCACTTTTTAATAATTGTCATTTAAAAGTATGCAAATGTACAAGAAAAAAGAAGGTATAGTATCAAGTTTCATTTTATGATAATTTAGTAATATTTTACTTTGAAAGTACTATATTTTACCTCAAAAGTATTACATTTTACACAAAAAGTTTCATTTTTATTAGTTGTCACTTAATCAAAAAGTGTCATTGTTATCTTAAAAGTATCATATTTATTGCTCAAAAGTATTATTATTCGAACAAGTATCACTATTTATTTCATTGCAATTTGAAATGCTCAAGTATCACTATCTATCGATATGTATCGAATTTAATCTCAAAAGGATCATTTTTTTTTTTTTTATAAAAGTATCACTTTTCACAAAAACAAATATTGGTTATTAAACCGACTACATTATATTCCTTCGTCAATGAATCATTCTCATCTTTATTCTCGCACTGCGTAAATCCTATTCCAACCAATGTTTGTCGCTGAATATGATTATAAGTAATGTTTTTGTACAATTTTGTATCAATATAGAATAAAAAATTGTAGGGGGGAATGGTGTAGATTTTTTTGCAACGAATGATGAATGATTAGAGTTTATGTGTCGGCGTTAACGGACATTCGCAAAGAGAAAATTGCGAGAGCTATGGTGGAAATTAGTTGTGGGATGAGAAATTTCCGTCTGTAGGATCCATAAGACAGACCTACAAGCAAGGGCGGAGCCATGAAAAAACAATGGGATGGGCCGATACACGAAATCGGGGTGGGCCGATATACGAAAAATCATATAAATTATAATTAATTTTTTTAAAAATATAATTATAGTGTAAAGAAAAAAAAATTAAAAAAAAAAATGGGGGGAGTGGCCCCCTATCTCTCCGCCTTGCCTATAAGAGACGTGTAAGTCCAAGCGGCTACGATAATCTAGAGAGGGTGAATAGATTATCTCTATTTTCTCGATTATGACCTTTTTTTCGAATCAAACAAGCCAAGACAAGAATGAAAGTGCGAGAAGTAAATAACACGCACGATTTATAGAGGTTCAACCCACCTAGGCCTAATCTCTACCACCCCAAAGAACTCCGGGATGGATTTCAAAAAGAAAAAGAATTTGATTAATTACCATAATTAATACAACAACACCTTACAACACCTATTTGAGATTACCACAATCTCACTTGAAGATTACCACAATCTTCAATGACACCTTGTGAAGATTACCACAATCTTCCGACTTGAAGAATACCAAATTCTTCAACACCTCAAAGAGCACCACACTCTTCAATAAGAAGATCACCACAATCTTCTTGCACCTATCACCTAGATCATCCAAGTGTGTTCTTACCACAAGAACACTCACAATGATATCTTGTGTTGAATGATGACCACAAATTCAAGATTACAACTCGATAATGGATAATACAATTTGAGTGCAAGTGTATTCAAGAAATAAAGCCTAGACCTCAAAATGTGAAAGTGATAAGCTAGGCAAATTACAACAAGAATAATAACAATGAACAACAAATATGTTTGCTTGAATGTATCTTGTTGTGTTGTAGTATTCTCTCTTATTGTGTTGATTCAATTCTTCATCTATTTATAGGAGATGTCTTGAACTTGATAAGTTCCTCCTAGGAGATTGAAATCAGTAAAAATTGCAAGACAATTGAAGAATATAATCATTAGAAATCAATTCCACAATTTAAGGAATTTCTGTCACGCGACAACGGTTAGAATTTGTTTGTCAAACAATAGATGGCGACCGATCGCGCTAAAATAGACTAGAAAATAAAACCCTTAATTTTACACAGGGCAACCGGTCGATGGGGGTCCGACCTGGCCGACCCTGTGTTGAACCTCGAGCTCATCAAACATAGAGGTCGTGGAGTTCTGTTCGAGCAATTTTCTCTCGTGCACCGGCCGACCACAGGGCGACCAATCGACCCATTTTTACTTCCGGCGTTATCCTTTAAAAACACATCTTCAGTATGGGTTGCCCTATAGGCCACCGGTCCAACACACGGAAGTGTTGTCCAATTTTTATCAAAAATAAACTTCAAGAATTAGTCCCAAAAATTTGTAAAAACATTTTAAAACAATCGGGTGTATTTGGACAACATTTTCAAACATTGTTTTGGTGTAAAAACACTTTAAAACAAAATCATCATAATCATGATAAAAACATTTATCAAACAATCTCCCACTTTTTTGATGATTACAAACCAAAACAATTTTAAGAAATAGTAAGAGGTCGAATTTGAAAACAAAAATGATTTTTCGGTAAAAAATAAACTATCCGTTGAGCGACAACATTCCGCGCAATATAAACATAAGGATGGGAGTAGAGATATTCAAACACATATTACAAAAGTTCCCCTATCAACATGCACAACAAGAGTAGTATGTAAGCAAATCAACCAAAAGCTAAAAGCTCGGCTTTTACATATAGAGCTTAAGTATCAAGAGCTTATAAGTTTCCCCTCACAACAAAACATCATTAGTCATGAAAATAAGTCCATAATACAACAAATGGACTAAGTATGCTTCAGAGCTTTTGGCTTTAAGGAGCCATTGCTTATAGCTTCTTTTATGAGCTTTTATTAGCTTCTTTGAGCTAATGAGCCAATTTCCTGTTTCTCCTCCTTTAGAATCATAAAAAAGAATGTTAGGATGATAAAAACATCATACATGTATATCAAAGTGCGTCAAAGAGTCAAGTTATCAACCGTTTTTAAGAATAGAGGCGTAGAATCCAAATAGAAATGGGAGAAATTAATCATTTGAAATCCATAAGCTCGTTTGATTGGCAAGACATGATCTCAATAAATATATGAGACATTTGAAAGCATAAGAGTCATGTAAACGTTGAAATTTTCTTTTCGACAATTCATCGAACATTTTGCGGGCGTGAAAAATAGAATAAGTTGCATAAGGCCCTTGTAAAAATAATCAAGCCAAGTTTTTTTTTATCACCAAATCAAATTATACAACAACCAATCAACAATAATGAATAAGCTCATCACAAACATATATGAATTGCATCAAGAAATGAACATTTAAGCCAAGTTCTCAAGGGTTCAACCCAAAAGAGATAAGGGAGTAGGGTTCTTACCATTTAATCGGTGAGGATGAGTAACAACGAAGATAAACGGGCAAGATAAACCCCAAGATATATAATTTATGCAACAAAATTCATTTGAAGTGAAAAATATGTGAAAATAGCATAGGGGTCGAAAAATGGAGGGGAAGAGCCAAAATAGCTAAGTCAGAAGATGAAGACATTTTATTCAAAATAAAGCACAGTGGCGATCGTCCAGCCGAGGGCGATCGGTTGAGCCGAGGGGCGACCGGCTCGGCCTCACCAGCACCACCTTGTTCACTGTTTTGCAAAATCCAAAGTTTGAACCAAAAATTCGATTTTTCGCCCCTAAGTTTTAAAAACGTGCAAAATGCAAATGTAGACCTCATTCAATATACATTATGTCATAATCAAGCTCGAAATGAGGTAAAAGACTTCGGCGATTAATGATTAAAAATAAATGTCAATGAGTTATCTTTGAGATGAAATTAAACACATCTCAAATTTTTGTTAACAAAAACGCAATCCCTTAAAAATATAGAATCTTAATATTTTTAGTTCGATTATAACGAAACTATTTTAAAAATTATTATCACCGACTTGTTATCCCGAAAAATGTGAACGTTTTAAACTTTGGATAAACAAGCCATAAGAAGAAGTGTCTTTCAAATATTTGAAAAATTTCTTTTAACGGACTTTAATGAGATTCGTTGGGATAGTTTTGAAGTCGAGCATATAGACATAAGGCATAACAAATGTCGAGTCTAAAGGAGTGGTAAACGTAGATAAACATACCTCGTATTTGTTTGTCAACCAATATGCCTTTACTCAAACTTTTGTCCATCTTGATATTGTTCACATAGGAGTAGAGATTTTTCTTCCTCCTTCAATGCCTAACTACTTCAAAGGTTCTTTTGTATACTTTGATTGTAAAATATAACCACCTTCTTGGCATTGTTTAATCTTGAAGTTCAAGGAAGAAATTGAGCTCCCGCATCATGCTCATCTCAAATTCATCTTGCATCAACTTAGAAAATATCTTGCCTTGTTTTGAACAATGTTGCCTTGATCATCGAGTTTATACCAAAAATTTCTACAAAATCTTAACAAGATATCTTGCACAAGAGCATAGTAATATCGAATAATATAGACATTGTAACAAGTAACACATACTATGCATTAAAGAAAATCATCAAGAGTTTCATAAAACATGTAAGTTCAAATAAGCATAGAAAGCTATATGGTCTCTTTTGAAATATGAAAACCCGAGAGCATATAGTTGAGACTTCATTTAAAAGAAGTATTTGAACAAGAGTTTTGACAAGAATGAATATGTGCAATCAAATGCATAATTTTGAGAGAAGATAAAAATCGAATGTTTTATCAAAAACAAATATAATCCTTTATAAGTCTCGGATAAAAAGAGCTTTATCGAATAGTGCCTTTCAAAAATCGAAAAATCCTCTTAATGGCACTAATGTGAGATGCTTTGAAATATCTTGAAAATCAAGCACATAGGAAAATGGCAAAAATATATCGAGTCTATGAGATTAATAACAATGGTGTGCGTGCCTCGATAGTTTATGTTACTCTTGACATAGATGGTCATTTATGAAGGTATATATCCTACACAATTCTTAAACAATTCTAGCACAAAAATAATGGTAAAAGTGTAGGCTAAAGCAATATTATATGTCACAAGTATGCTTATGCCATAAAAATCCATAAGAGATGATAAAATACTATAGTCTAAGAAAATGCACAAGAGTTTTTATAAGCATCATACAAGGTCTCTTTTTCAAAATATTTTAAAAACACAAATATATATTGAAGACCTTAATTTAAAAATAAATATTTGAAAACTCAATTTGACAATTAAGGCACAAAAAAAAACATGCATAATAACAAAATAAAATGCATATTTAAATAAGGAGATACGGTTTAGCAATAACTCAATTTCCATGGGTTGTGTCTTTCCCATTGTTGATGGTATCTTTCTCTTTGAAAATCATCTTGTTGATGATAGCTTCTCCAATTGCTCCATTTTCCAAGCATTGTGTCCTTCCCTTTGTTGATAGTGTCTTTCTCTTAGAAATTCATTATGATGTTGTCTTCTCCTTTGATCAAATGAAACGATCATTTGATGTCTTCTCGGCGATAAATTTTCTTTGATTATTATTTCACGGTACCTAATATGACATTGTTTTGTGGTACCCTCAAGTGTTTGGGTCCTTTGGGATTAACTTTGAGACTTTTAGGGCCTGTTTGTTTATGTTTCCATGGTCCATTTCCGGTTTAAGTTGGAAATAGAATTTTGAGAATTTATTGGTTTTCGTGTGGAAATTGG
Source organism: Rehmannia glutinosa (assembly GCA_016081115.2). Classification (NCBI taxonomy): domain Eukaryota; kingdom Viridiplantae; phylum Streptophyta; class Magnoliopsida; order Lamiales; family Orobanchaceae; genus Rehmannia; species Rehmannia glutinosa. Next base: position 101,979 of record JABTTQ020002016.1, on the reverse strand, counting down.
GATTGTGTTTGGATGAATTAATTGAAATGTGTTTTATGTAGGGTTGGAAATGATATTGTGTTTGGTTTGAGTATTTTTGAAATATTATTTTATGTATATAATAATTGAAAAGTTGGTAGTGGTGGGGTCCACTTCAATACTTTAATTTGAATATATAATATTATATTTGTAAGATTAAGTTGGTGGGTCCCATTAGATAGTTATAATTTAAAAATAATAATATTTTAAGTAGATAAAGTTGATAATGGTGGGTCCCACATATATAATTGTTAAAATATGAGAATAGTGATTGATAAGTAATGATGAGTGATGTAGGGTAGTGTATAGGTTTGAGAATATAAATTATAGGTTTGAGATGTTGTTTTATGTGAAAAATAGAAAATGAAAATGATGATTTCCATTGGAAATTTTATGAACAAACATGATTCCACTTTTATGTATAGTTGGAAATTGGAAAGAGGCCATTGGAAACATAAACAAACAAGGCCTTAGGTCTCCAATAATAATTAGATCTATTTCTAGCTCGATAAGAATTAGCCGTGTGACCCTTTTTACCACAATAAAAGCAAGTAATAATTTTAGAAACATAATGGCCAATATGCTTAAAGACTTGATTCTTTTTCATATGATTAACGACATTAGGCTTATGATCAAGTCCTAGTTTCAAATTATCACAACTATGAACATCAACAATTTTGGCCATTTTATCGGTACCCAAGTTGAATTTTAATAAATCTTTTTTTATGCAATTAATATCATCAACAAGAGTACTATTTTTCTTTTCAAGGATTCCAACCTTATCAAGTGTGGTGGTGTGAGCACATGATAATGATTCATAGGAGGTAACTAACCTATCCTTATCATTTTTCAAAATATTGAATTCCTTTTTCAAATTTTTGTATTTAACAAGCAAGCTTTGGAATTCATTTTGTAGCTCATCAAAATCATTTTGCAAATCTCTATAATCATTTTGTAATTCATTATCATAAGAAGTAGAAGGTTTAAAACTTACCTCGTTTTCTTCTTCGAAGCCCATAAGACATCGTTCGTTTTCTTCATCTTCGGAAGTTGTAATAGGCTCATCCCATGTTGTTGGATTTGATGTTGTATCCAATTGAGAAGTAGATACTTTTGAGTTGCTCCTTTCATTTGCATATACTTCATAGATAGCTTCTAATTTTTCCCATGCTTTGTGTGTCGATCATATTCCTCGAATATGACCGTATTCCAAAGAAGTAAGTGAACAATGAAGAATATTTAGAGCTTTACCATTTAAGGATAGAATTTCCTTATCTTCATCATTGAGCTCCTTGAGGACTTTATAGGTGAGTAGTCCGTCTTTTATCGGAATGGATTCTCCATTAATGACCGTGTTCCAAATATCGAATTCGCAACTTTGTAAATAACATTCCATTCTTTCTTTCCAAAATGTATAATTTTTGGAATCAAATAGTGGTGGCCTGTTGGTGGAGGCGCCGATAAGGTAGACTTCATTCGTAGCCGATGATCGTTCCTCTTTACTCGCGACGTGGAACAAGCTTGCCAAAGCGTTTGGCTCTGATACCACTTGTAAGTCCAAGCGGCTACGATAATCTAGAGGGGGGTGAATAGATTATCTCCATTTTCTCGATTATACCCTCTTTTTCGAATCAAACAAGCCAAGACAAGAATGAAGGTGTGGGAAGTAAATAACACGCGTCGATTTATAGAGGTTCAACCCACCTAGGGCCTAATCCTCTACCACCCCAAAGATCTCCTGGATGGATTTCAAAAAGAAAAAGAATTATTAATTACCACAATTAATACAACAACACCTTACAACACCTATTTGGAGATTACCACAATCTCACTTGAAGATTACCACAATCTTCAACGGCACCTTGTGAAGATTACCACAATCTTCCGACTTGAAGAATACCAAATTCTTCAACACCTCAAAGAGCACCACACTCTTCAATAAGAAGATCACCACAATCTTCTTGCACCTATCACCTAGATCATCCAAGTGTGTTCTTACCACAAGAACACTCACAATGATATCTTATGTTGAATGATGACCACAAATTCAAGATTACAACTCGATAATGGATAATACAATTTGAGTGCAAGTGTAATCAAGAAATAAAGCATAGACCTCAAAATGTGAAAGTGATAATTAAGCTAGGCAAATTACAACAAGAATAATAACAATGAAGAACAAATATGTTTGCTTGAATGTATCTTATTGTGTTGTAGTATTCTCTCTTATTGTGTTGCTTCAATTCTTCACTATTTATAGGAGATGCCTTGAACTTGATAGGCTCCTCCTAGGAGATTGAAATCTGAAAAATTGCAAGACAATTGAAGAATATAGCTGTTAGAAATCAATTCCACAATTTAAAGAATTTATGTCTACTGCACAACAGTTAGAATTTTGCTGTCAAACAATAGGGCGACCGGTCGCGAAGAAATAGACGTTGAAAATAAAATCCTTAATTTTACACAGGGCGACCGGTCGACGGGGGGTCCGACCGGTCGACCCTGTGTTGGACCGGTTGAGCTCATCAAACATAGAGGTCAAGGAGTTCTGTTCGAGCAATTTTCTCCTAGGTACCGGTCGACCCTGGGGTGACCGGTCGTCGCCCAGGTCGACCGATCGACCTTACCTGTTTTACTTCCGTGGCGTTATCTGTTTCAAAACACATCTTCAGATACGGGTTGCCCTATAGGGTGATCGGTCCAACGCGAAACGAAAGTGTTGTCCAGTTTTTATCGAAAATAAACTTCAAGAAATACTCCGAAAAATTAGTAAAAACATTTTAAAACAATCGAGAGTATTTGGACAACATTTTCTAACATTGTTTTGGTGTAAAAACACTTTAAAACAAAATCATCAAAATAATGATAAAAATATTTATCAAACAAGACGTACTCTTTTGTTGGGGATATAAAAGAAGGATAGGATTTCAAGCCTACTTTTGTTGGGGATACAAAAGGAAGATTTTAAAAAAACTTTAGGGGACTTGTGGCACTTTTGGGACATAAAGAAACACATGAAAGAAAATGAGAAGCTTAGTGGAATCCAAGATTTGGAGTTTCAACATAAAAAATCAAGAATTTTTTTCGCTACTTTACTTTGATCATGATGTCAATGTTGGATGTGAATTTGTTAATCATGATTATAGGCTAATTTTCTTTTATAAGTTTTTGAGGTAACCTAATTAGGATGATCATAATATTTTTATCAATTAAATATGCTGACTCAGTTATTCTAGACTAGTGAGTAACATTCTATGTTGTTCGTAATGTTTCTAATTACTTGATCACTAATTACTTGATCACTAATTAGATGATTTTGTTGGAAATTTTGGTTTTGATAAAGTGGGTGTCGAATTATGACTTTGACCAATTTTTCATTGAGTAGGTAAGGGTATGTTTGTTTTACATCCCCCAATCACCCATTTCTCCCAATCACTTCCCCAATCACCAACCAAACATACATTACGTTTCCATGCATTTCTCTACTAATACATTTATTGATTTCTTACATCACATCAAACCCCTTCCCCCAATCACTTCCCTTTAAAAATCACTCCCAATCACTAAACAAACATTCATTAAATATTTAATTCTGAGGAATTAAATTATATATTATTAATCAAGTTTCGAGGATGTTTGTTAGTATTTTTTATTTCTCAAAACAACTTAGGAGTGAGAAATTAATAAACGAAGGTAGCCAAATAAATGGGCATTATGTAAAGATTATTTAAAAAGATGAAAGGCTTAATATTATCCCAAAATGGAATACAAATCATAGTTTATCCTAGTTTATTTACTAGAAGGTGTTATTTGTTGTATAAACTATAACACAAGTGGATGATCACAAGTGGGCACACATCCACATGGATGTGTGTTAAAACCCGCCGACTATAGAACCCTAGGATCGGATAGCTTGGGCGGGCGGCCGGCCTGGATGGGCCCGGGTCCCGGCCCACCCAACTTTGCCACTAGAAAAATGGGCTTGGCCTGTACATTTGTGTTTAATAATGGATGTGTAAATGGTTTCTAGCTAATACATTGTAGGTGTTGATTCGTGACTATTATTAGTAACTCCTACAAGAGTGATCAAAAATAAAAGAGCCCACTACTTTATTTAAAAATATCCGGATGTTACAATTGGATTAATGCCCACTACCTTTTTCTCTCCTGAGGCAGTGTTGGTTGTCTATAAAATCATTGTTGTGCATTGTTTTTTTACACGTAAAAATTCATTTTTCATACACCTCCAAAAGCTTTTTCTTTACATTTATTTTGTCCAAAGAACTTTATTTTTAATGTGAGACTTTTCTAGTTCGAAGGTGCTTCAAATTAGTGGTGCTACTACATAGAAGACGTAATTTCAAGCTTTCATCTTTGGAAGCAATATCGTCAAACCGTTTTTTTTGCTCAAGAGATTCGCTCTCTCAAATTTTAAAGTTCTATTAACCATTGTAATAGTTAGTTTAATTTCAAATTTTCCAAATTTTCAATTTGCCATTTTGAAGGCATTCCCTATTCGTAACATTGTGATCAATTTGGGCTTATTAATCATAAGAATTTGAGAGGTGAATTATGTATCTAGTTCATCAGTAGAGTACCATAAATTGCATATGTAAGATAAAAATATACTTGCATGGTTTGTGTCGTCGTGACATGATATCCATATATAGTGTCCAATAATTTATTGATTTTTTAAAATTACATAGGAATATAGCAAACCTTCAATTAATAAATCTTCATTAGACTTTGGGAGAGGGATTCTCCACTATAACTCAAGAGGATTGATTTGTTATAATTTTCAAATTTGACCAACTACGGTGAAATTATAAACTCTACGCTTTTTAAAACCTGCAATAATAATATTGCTTTTAAAAAAAAAAACTGCAATAATATTCAAAATCGGGTTGATGCTATCTTGATCAACACATACACACAATCCAATGGACATGGATTAGGTAGCTACCCAAGGGTTCTATAAAACAAGATCAACACATACACACACATCCACATGGATGTGTGTTAAACCAATGGTATAGAACCCACTTGGATAGCTACCCAAGTGGATAATATCGACTAACCCAACTTCAAAATCTGCTCATAGATAAAATATGGATTTCACATTTGTGTTTAATAATAATGTGTAAATGGTTTCTAGCTAATACTCTATCTGACTATATACGTACACTTGCCTACAGTAGGCCTTTTATTTAAAAATAATGTAAATGGAGCATGCCCTACCTTTTTTATTTGGCAAAAACTTGCGTGAGACGGTATCACGGATTTAGATTCGTGAGACGGAGCCCTTACACAAAGTTTTAAAGGTTTTTTTTTCTTATTTTATTTTTCTTAGGGTTTATATTGTTTTTTTAGGGTTTATTTTGTTTCTTGGGTTTTTTTTAATTGATTTGGGTTTTTTGGATTTTTAATTTTTTTAGGGTTTATTTTTTATTTTTTGGGATTATTTTTATTTTTCGGGTTTATTCTTCATGGTTCATCTTTTTAGGGTTTATTTTCGTTTCTTCATGGTTCATTATTATTTTTAAATTTATTTTCATGGTTCATGTTCTCAAGACGGAACCCTTAGGAAGTCCGTCTCACGGATTTAGATCCGTGAGACCGTCTCACAAGAGACTTGCTCTTTTTATTTAATTAATATTATCATACCATATACTCTCATTTGCATGACGAAATAAATACAAATGGGGTGTTTTCTTAGAGATAATTATTTAAAAAATAAAAAAAGAAGAAGAAGAAACTGAAAAGAATCAAATAAAGGCATCGCAATGACATTATTGCTTCACCATTTCGACTAACATGAAAAGCAAAAGGCACATGGATATGGGAGAATTTTATAATAGGGTCCAAATTTAAGAATATATATCATTTCAAGACCCAAAATTTCAACTTTCTCAAATCAAGACCTAATTTTTATTTTTCTCCCAAATTAGATCCTCTCTCAAATTTTGTGTTCTCGCTTCAAGACCCAAAAATTTAATCTTTTCAAATCGAGACCCGATTTTTATTTTTTTCTCAAATCGAGCCCTCCCCAAAATTTTCTGCTTCTCACTTCAGGTTTTAAAATTTAATAAAATGAGAAATATTAATGTAATCTATCACGCCAGCCACAAAAAATATTTTTCTTTCTCTTTCATTTTTTTGCTCATCCTTATTTTTCTAATCGATACTTGTTTTAAATTTTAATATTCAATCATAATTTGCGTATCTTATTTTTTTTAGTAACTGAAAAATATTTTACTACTTTTTCATTCATAATTTGGATATCTTTTTTTTAGTAACCAACAAAGATTTTAATTACTATTTTTTCATTTTGTTAGCTTCATACATTTAGATGTACATATTTGGGTATTTGCACGTTAAACAAAATTGACAATTAGTATGAAGTATGAAAAAAAGAATGAGCGAAAAAAGCGAAAAGAGGAAGAAAATATTTTTTTGTGACTGACGTGATAGATTACACTAATATTTCTCTTTTTGTTAAATTCTAAAAACTAGAGTGAGAACCCAAAATTTAGGGGAGGGCCCTATTTGACAAAAAAATAAAAATTGGGTCTTGATTTGAGAATGTTGAAATTTTGGATCTTGAAGTGAGAACCCAAAATTTGAGGGATGGCCCAATTTGAGAAAAAAAATAAAATTGAGTTTTGATTTGAGAAGGTTGAAATTTTAGGTCTTATAGTGATAGATTTTCTTAAATTTGGACCCTATTATGAAATTCTCCCCATGATATTGCTCAATATTCTTCAATGGGACCAAATCACACTTCATTTAATATTACCAGAGTTAAAAACCTTTTTGTATATCATATTATTCCAGGTTAAAATGACATTTAACGAGAGAATGTCGTATGTCTCATTAATTCTCTATCAAGGGCACATGCATCCCATATTTTATTGTTCTAAATTGGTAATAGAACTAAGATTTGGTAGGTACTCGTACTGAATAGCTTAGTGTGGGTTTGATTCGAGGAGATATCAACTATTATTAGAATTGGAGAATCAAACATACTTGTTCTCTTTCTTGGGACGATCTGGTTGTACGTCAGCAGACCCATCACAATATTGGTCAGTCCATGCACATCAACACATCCCACAGTTTACCTTGGTGACAACAATGAATGGTTTGAGTCAAGGGCGTATCCTTGTCTTTCAATGGGGGGGCTTTAGCCCCCCCAAATTTTTTGAAAAATTTGTTATTTATATGTATATTTTATTTTAAAATATTTATTTTTAGTACTAAATATTTATATTTTATTGATTTAGTTCCCCCAAAATTATTTAGCCCCCCCAAAGATACGGGTCTAGCTCCGCCCCTGGTCTGAGTTTTTGTCCTTAAGCGTAATCCTGGAAGCTAGAGTTATCAAAAAAAATTTGGTAATATAACTTAATATTTCATTGCATTGATCCAGAAAAGGAAAAAAAGAAAAAAAAAAAAACACATACACACACTCTTGGTCTGCTTCAAGAAATTAATATGTAATAATATTAAGTGGTAATGGTACAAGCTATTTAGAAAATGTAAAGATTAAAAATAGCCATGTTTTGTAGACACATCTTTTTTAGCCATTTTAGGGTGTAAAATAACATCCATACCCTTCTAGCAAATTAGTTTGATATTTGGGTTATTTCTCTATGTATCTTCTTACTCTTTTTTTAAGAAATCGAACATGTAGTTTTCATTTTTAAATATGCAATATGGGTGTTGAATTATAGATATCGAAAAGAGAATCAATTTGATATATTATACATGCAAAACGAATTTAAAATGAAAAAATTATGTGAATTCAAAGTTTTTTGGAAAAAAATATATGGGTATAATGTAACTCGAATTCGAGTCACTGTGGTTTGTTCAATGTTTCTTTACTATTAGGTCATGGTATCAATACTCACTGACTACAACTTTTTTTTAAGGAAACATTGAACAAACCACTATGCCACACAAACCTTTTGGTTATAATAACGAACTTTATGTTATATATCACACATTGAGTTACTCAAATCGAGTCACAACTCAATTTTTTTTTAAATTTTTTGTTTTCGAGTCACACATGACTCAAATTCGAGTTCAGAACTCGAATTCGAGTCATAGTGACTCGATTTTTTTTTTTTAAAAAAAAAAAATTTAATTTTTTTTTTTTTTCAAGTCACACATGACTCGAATTCGAGTTCATGACTCGATTTTTTTTTTTCGAGTCACACATGACTGACTCGATTTTTTTAAAAAATTTTTTTTTTTTTATTTTTTTGTTTTTGAGTCACAAGAACTCGAATTCGAGTCATGTGTGACTCGATTTTTTTTAAAAAAAATTATTTTTTTCGAGTCATGTTCGAGTTACAACATACCCAATTATATATCACACATTGAGAGAAATAACCCAAATATCAAACAAACATGCTAGAAGGGTATGAATGTCATTTTACACCCCAAAATGGCTAAAAAGATGTATTTGAAAAAAATGGCTAAAAAACATCTTGGTTTGTTGGGAATGACTAAAAAAAAAAATCGCCTCTAATATTAATTCCAAGCTTAAAATATGCATTTATGATATGATAAAATTATAAAAGAAACCAGAGTGCCATGCTTATTTTATCCTCCACTGCTTTTCCATTTTCTGTTCTTTTTGCATGTTAGAACCAAAATCAATTAAGTTCAAATTTAGAGCATTCCCAAAGACTCTTTAAATTTAAAGAGTATCTTTTGTAAAATAAAGAGCATCTTTAAATTTAAAGAGTTATATTTTTGCCATTTTCCAAGAGATTCTTTAAATTTGACTCTTTATTTTATCATTTTCCAACATTAATTAACTACACATTTTTTTCCCTCCATTTCACTTATAATTCACTTCTAATTTCTTAATTGTTTCCCTCCATATCGTTTTACATTGAGAACATCATGTTATTTTAATTCAATGAAAAATACCACATGATTTCAAAATAAATTTTTGACAACCAAAAATAAAAACAAATCCATAGGCCCTTTCAAATATGTTTTCAAGAAAAATAATCAACATGCTTATTGATAATTCTGACTCATTTTCTAAAATCACATAATCATATCTGGAATTTTAATCGCATTCTTCCATGTTAAATATATGTTGAGATTTCAAAATTTATTTTAATTTGTGGAAATTGTCATTAAAATGGTCATTAAAAAGTGCAAGAAATCATTAAATGGGATATTAGAAGTAATTAATATTTAATGTAATTAATTATGGAGAGTTGTCTTGGCTCTCCAAATTTGGAGAGTGGAAATTGGTTCTCTAAATTTAAAAGTTAAAGTAAAGAGCTTGTTGGAGAGTGTTTTTGGTACATAACCCTTGAAAATAAAGAGTATTTTTGATTTAAAGAGCCTATTGGAGATGGTCTTAGGTTGTCAATTGGAACCTAGATTCTTTATTAGATTAATGAATTTTAATGACCATCTTGCCCACTCTCACGGATAAAATAGTGCAATAGCTTTGAAAACACTCTCAAGAAGTCAGATAAAGGAAGTGTGGATGCTCTATTCCAAAAGAGTAATTAGTCTCTTGTGAGATGGTTACATTGTGAGATGGAACCCAAAAATAAATAAATAAATTCTAAAAAAATAAAAATAAACATTGAACAAACAAAAATAAACCTTAAAAAAAGATGAATCCTTAAAAATAAATCAAACAACAAAAATAAACTCTATAAAACAAATATAAACCATAAAAAAAGAACTCTAAAATCTTGTGTAAAAGCTCCGTTTCATAAACTTTAAGTCCATGAGACAGTCTACATAAGTTTTTGTCATCCCAAAATGTGCTCATCATTTATTCTAAATATTTTAAATACACGTCAAGTGTAAATTAATGACGTCGGTGTATAGGGATAATATTTGAAAGACACACTAATACATAATTTGGAATAGATGTCATCAAATATCATTCTTTATAGCATTTTATTTGTTTTCAATAAAATATATTTAGAAAAACAATTAAATTGCAGAGGAACCGTTTTATACTACAGTAGTCAGTAAATAATGCGAGTGATCATTTATCAAGAATTATGTCGGCCTGTTCTCTCTACGATGCCACACCCAAAACACACACACACACACATACGTATTGCGGAGTGCGGACAGAGTACAAATTCCTGTATCAAGATTTAAAATTTACTCCGAAAATGTTATTATAAGCATTACTATAATATGGTTGTAATGTAATCATTTCAATAAACTTAGTCCGTACTATTATATACTTCTTCTTCTTCGATAAAGACACTCCACTTTTATTGGCGTCGGATTTTCCGGAATATTCCATTCCCCCCCGCCGGACCTCCTTGGTTCCGGATACTCCGCCGCACCTGGGTTCTCCCCGGGGCCTCTTCTCCGCCACGTGGGTGGCGGGTTTCCGGTCGTGATAGTGTACGGCCACCTCCATAGTTTGATGGCCCTGTTCATTCTTGGCCGCGTCGATTTGGGTAATATTAATACATGTGTTTTGGGCCCTTAAGCTTTCAGCTGAAGAATATTTTGTGTTTTCTTGAAAAGAGGAACATTAAAGATACATTTTTTAATGTGAAACACGATTCATTCTGGGGGATACGTTGGAGATATTGGAATGGAAGTGGTTTAATGGTTTTCCGAGTGAAGTTTGGAGAATGGGAGTTCAGTTTAATTCAGTTCTTGAGTTTGGAGGATTTATTATGCATTCATGAAAAAATGTGGTAGTTTTTGTATTATTTGGGAGGAATTTTGTTGCTGACAAGTTCATGAGCTTTAATTTGCTTGATTGAGCTGTTTAAAAAGCAGAAATAGTGTTGGATTTGGTTTTGAGGAATTTTTTTTCGGTTGAAAAGGAAGTTAAATTTTGCAGTGTATATGTGAAACTTTCCAGAATGAAGATTCCATATAGTGGATTTATGGCAAGTTCAGGAGAAGGTGTGTTCATATTCTTTGATTCTGTTACATCTTTATATTTTTATTTGTAATTTCCTTTCCATTTTATGAACTTATTAAAAAGTGATTTTTCTTCCTTTTTCCATGCTGAAACTCAAGCCTTTCTCAGCCAGTTCCATAATTTATTCTAATAAAGGGTAAATTTTAAGCACTTTTTCTTTGATAACAAACTTGCTGATATTTCTTATTGACTTTTAGATTCCAAATTCCCTAAGGATGCAAAGATTGAATATTTGCATAACTTTGGTATCAAATCTTTAAGCACCCAATCCTTTTTGTTCCTCTTGTTGCAAGTTTGTGTTCCATAATGGGAGTTGCAAAAACTGCTTTTAGAAGAAGTGATTTATTGTAGCAGAAGTAAAAGTAGTTAAGTAATATTTGTAAATAGAGTCAGAAGTTGACATTGTTTCGTGAAAAGTTGTAATTGTTTGTAAAGTCAAACCAAAAGCAAAATCAGAAATCTAAAGCACCCATCTCCCTACTTTTAGACTCTGATTAAATGAAGTAGAAGCAGAATCAGAAGCATAAGTTGACATTTGCAAACAATAATAAGTGGTTTTTTTTTTTTTTAACCAAAAGAAGAGGATCACTTTTTTTATTGATTGCAAATATTCCCAATATGTTTGTGGTGTTTGCATTGGATAAATTGTAGATCATGAGTCTTGTTAGAGGAGAAATATAGTGCTTGCCTCAAATCCAGTTTTATGTGCTTTTGCTCTGGGACTGAAGGCTTCTTTGAATTTTTATTTTCCTAGATAGAAAGGGTTTATCTTTGCTCTTACTGACTTTGTATCTATATTCATGGATGATTTTCATTAACATTAATCATCACAAATTTTCGGGTTTAGGTCTTTCATGAGGGCTTTGAGGATAGCAAAGTTTAAAACTGTCTGGAACTTCAAATCTTCAAAACAGTGAAGTAATTGATTTATTGGTAGGTTTAAATATATGCGGAGTTCTTCCATTGGTGATACTTCATTGGCTTTTCTTCAAATGTGAACTCAGAAAGTTAAAAGATTTTTTTTTTTCCAACTGAGATATTAGAAAGAAGTTTGTTGTATACTTTTCTGAGAGATAAGAAAGAAATATGTCTGGAATTTGGTTCCAACTATAAATTTTGAAATTTCAGACGATATAAATATAGAAAGAAACTCATTTTATACTTTCCCACAATTCTGAATTTTGTAGTTCAATGATAATGATATATTTCCATTCATACAGGAGAAAAAAAGGTGATGAATTCTGAGTTATGGCATGCTTGTGCCGGTCCATTGGTTAATTTGCCTCCTATCGGAAGTCTTGTCGTCTATTTTCCTCAAGGTCACAGTGAGCAAGTACGGTTTTATCCTCCCCAATTACTGAAATCTAGCGACATTAGCCTTTCATTTTCAGATGAAATATTTTCAATCTACAGGTGGCAGCATCCATGAGGAGAGAGACCGATGGTGTCCCAAGTTATCCCAATCTTCCTTCAAAGTTGATCTGCATGCTCCGCAATGTCACATTACATGTATGTCGAGTCATATAGCTTTCACACAAAAGTTTGAAACATGAACTTTCCCAAAATAGATAAGTTGTGTGTTCGTCCATCCTTGCTCATTCCTAAGTGTCCTTGGTTGGAGATATAGTATGGGAGTGTTTGCAAACACTTGAAAAAGTGATTGTCAGCTTTTGGTTGAAAAAAGTAGTTTTGGAAAATGATTCACAGTATAGATAGGTTGTGTCTTTGTTTATCCTTTCTCATTCCTAAGTGGTCCTTGGTTGGAGATATTCTATGGGAGTGTTTACAAACACTTAAAAAAAAGTGATATTCAACTTTTAGCTAAAAAAAACAGTAGTTTTTGGTGTTTTTAAAACTTCTGCTTCTGATTTTGTATAATTTAATCATAATCTAAAACAGGGGGTGGGGTGCTTTAGAGTTCTGACTATGCTTCTGGTTTGACTTTTACACACAAACGAAACACTTTTACAACTTATTCATTAAACACTCTCATTTACCAACTTTTGATTCTCAACTACTTTCCAGCTTCTGCTACAAAAAATTCACTCGGATGAAAGCATAAGTTTTTGCAAACACTCCATGTATATAACGGCCACTTTTGTGCATTGGTCTTAATTTTATTGCCAAAGAGCCAAACCTATCGGTCTTTTGAGTGACAATTGGTATGTGCTTTCAGTTTCCTCCTCTAGATAGTTTTTCGCACCAGATTAATTCAAATGAGCTATATCCATGACCTTGTGTAAGCTTTCGCGTGATATTTCCGCAAAAACTAACCATCTTCAGATTGCGAAAAATCTCTACATGATTTTCTTGATTCCACTCTTAAATTTTTCATTAATTTGATTTTGTCAGGCTGATGGCGAAACGGACGAGGTCTATGCTCAGATGACTCTACAACCAGTGAGCAAGGTCTGTCAGCTAATTTCATTTGGATGTTTATTGAATATTTTTGCAAGTTGACTTTTTTTTCAGAAAATGATTTATTTTAAACATACCGCCTGGTTTGAATAAACTCGTAACTTTTATGTGTTACAGTATGACCAGGAAGCATTGCTTGTATCTGATATTGGTCTTAAGCACAACAGGCAACCTGCTGAGTTCTTCTGCAAAACTCTTACGGCAAGTGATACGAGCACTCACGGTGGATTTTCTGTTCCTCGCCGAGCAGCTGAGAAGATCTTTCCACCTCTGGTATATGCTGTTTATTGGCATTTAATTTCAAGGGATAATTACAAATACTATCCTTGAGGTTTAGCCTAATTAACAACAAAAAAACATTTATCTTTCAGCATTACCATTACCGCATTGACATATGTTTTTGTTTTACAAATTGCACCCATAATGACCCATTGATGGGGGTAAATTGTAATATAAGCACGAATTGAAAGGGGGAATCTGTAATTTTAAAGGATAATTTGATTTTTCTTGTAATTAGGTTAAACTTAAGGGGTAGTTTTTGTTATTATCCCTTAGTTTCAATCTGATTAAGTCTCTTTCTTTTAGGATTTCTCCATGCAACCTCCTGCTCAGGAGCTAGTAGCTAAAGATTTGCATGATCAAACATGGACATTCAAGCATATCTACAGAGGTATTTTGTTCTAGAAATTTCTATGCTTCTGATTCATCTTGAATTGCTTTATGATGAGGAAATTTAAAAAAAAAAAGAACTTCGAAACCTATTATGTTGCTCAACTGCTCAAATAACCAGTGTAAATACTGAAGTTCCGAATACTTTTGGATTTAGCCTCGCGATTTAGTGTAGTAAAAACAAACTTAATTGTCAGAACTTGGATCATTTGATTTTGCATTTACTTCATGCTAATTTAGTTTGTCAATTCTTTTGGGACCTCTTTCTATATGATAGAGGAGTAGCCTCACTTAGCACCACACTTAATCTTCTATTTCAAATTATGTTTCTTTCAAATCCCAAGTATCACCAATACACTTGGAATGTATTGATAGTGTCATAAATATACACTTGATGTATATTGGTCATACTTGGAATACGAGATGAAACACAATCTGAAATAGAGGATCCAGACTGCTCAAACACACATGTTTCATTAAAAGTCTTGATTGGAATGGCACTTGTTTTTGGGGTAATCAAGACATCTTATGCTTAATTGTATTATGGTATTAGAGTCAATAATATAGTACCCAAAAAAAATTGTAGGGTGGCAAATTATGACACGACATGGAAACACAACACGAACCGAACACGAATTTATTAAGAGAAACACAAAAACATCCCAACACGAACCTGACTAACCCGAATCCAACATGATTTTACCAATTTGTCCTAAAATGTACTATCTTATATTTTAGATAACATTTGGTGTATTTTGAGCATAACCCGAAATCAAACACGAACCGGACCAAATAACCCGAATTGCCACCCCTAAAAAAATGTTCAGAAAGACTGACTATTCATGCTTGATTTTAGGTCAACCCAAACGACACTTATTGACAACAGGGTGGAGTGTATTTGTGAGCTCTAAAAGACTTATAGCTGGTGATGCTGTCCTTTTCATAAGGTATAAAAAGATTTTAAACAACCCGTAATCGGATATATATTATCCCTTCTCTATATGAACTCAATGAATTTTGTAGGGATGAAAAGTCACAGCTTCTCCTGGGTATACGACGACCTAATAGACAGCAGCCTGCACTTTCCTCGTCCGTCATATCTAGCGATAGCATGCACATTGGAATTCTTGCTGCTGCAGCTCATGCTGCTGCAAACAACAGCTCGTTTACCATATTCTGCAATCCAAGGTGATAAACTATTATACTTGCAATGGTTAATAACAAAAACACCCTTGAGGTCCAGTCTAGTGAAACAAAATCAAGTTATCTTTCAAAATTACAAATGCGACATTGATGTTTGTTTCTATTTTACAAATTGCACCTGGCATTTGTTAAGCAAAGACAAACCTCAAGCGGGTGTTATTTGTAAATTTGGAAGATGATTGGATTGTTTTTTGTAATTAGGCTAAATTTCAGGGGTGGTTTTTGTAATTTATTATACTTACAATGAACATTCAAAAGGTTTTGGACAGGTTATGACACTTTTGATATTATACCGACAGGGCTTGCCCTTCGAATTTGTGGTTCCACTTGCAAAGTATAACAGAGCATTGTACACTCAAGTTACAGTGGGAATGCGGTTTAGGATGATGTTTGAGACTGAGGAGTCTGGAGTGCGGAGGTACATGGGTACGATTACTGGTGTAAGTGATCTGGATCCTGTACGATGGAAAAATTCGCAATGGCGTAATCTTCAGGTAATAATTTTTTTTCTTCAGTTACTTTGACTTATTTGCCACTTGAAAATGTCAAATACATTTAATTCAGCATCAATGTTGCCACATCATCATTTCAGGAATAACATATCCGCAAAATTGAAAAAAAAAAGACCAATTGTGCAATTTTTCAAAAGTTAGTGGTTGCCAAACGACAGCCTTGAATCATAGAGGAATAAAAGCATATCTAGGCCAACTGAAAGGACCAAAAATACAATTTTGCCTTTATTATGGCGCATCTAAATTTGAATATTCATGTGGCATGTAGAATTATTCGCAAATCTAAATTTGTTTCTGATTTCACTAGAATAAATGTTCCATTTTTAGGTTGGATGGGATGAATCAACTGCTGGAGAACGTCCTACCCGTGTCTCAATTTGGGAAATCGAACCAGTTATCACTCCCTTCTACATGTGTCCACCATCATTTTTCAGACCCAAGTTCACCAAACATCCTGGTTTCCCAGGTAAATATATGTTCTGTTTTGCAAGTTATAAAAAGCATTAATTAAACGGATTATTACCAAAAGACCTTGAGGTTTGGGCTAATTACAAAAAAAGCATTTCAAAACCCCCCTGATATTTATTGAAATATTATAGCCAACTCCGTATATTTAAGACATAATCAAACATGAGAGGCTTTTTGTAATTTTGAAACATCTCTGGATTTTTTTATAATTAGCCCAAAACCTCAGTTTATTTTTGTTTTCGTACTTATCCCTTAATTAAATTGGAGTCCGTAAAAGCACAGTGGCATCTGGTATCTGTAGTCCTCAACAAGCTAGCGCATTTATTTATTTTTCGTGAAAACTTGCATTTTCATCGAAACTATTTTCATCTGGTGTCTGTCGTCCTCAACAAGCTAGCGCATTTATTTATTTTTCTTGATAACTTGCATTTTCATCGAAACTATTCTATGTTTCCTCATGCGAATGCGTTTTGCAGATAATGATTCCGAAATAGAGAATATGTTCAAACGAGGCGTGCCCTGGATCACGGATGACTTTGGACTAAAAGATGCATCGAGCTCGATATTTCCAGGCCTAAGCCTAGTCCAGTGGATGACCATGCAACAAAACCATCAATTGCCACCTAATCAATCCGGCTATTTCCCAGCACAGTTTCTTCAATTGCTCCTCCGCAGGGTAACATTAGCGCTGATAACCACTCAAAATCGTTAAACTTCCAATCCCGGTTTTAACTGCGCCTAATCTTCAATCGACCAACGGAAATCACTCAAATCAACAAGTCGACCAAATCCAGCAGTCGACTTTATCCCAGTCCCAACAGCAACATCTGCCGCAAATGTCACATTCTCTTACAAACAGTCAACAGCAGCAACAGTCGATACTTTTGCCGCCTACAACGAGCAGCATAGCTCCCGAACCGATTGCAAACCAAAATTCACAACAGCAATCAATATACTCTCAGGTTCAGCAGCATCAGATACTAACGGAAATGCACGCTTTGCACCAAAATGATCTTTCAACTAGAAGAACTACTCTTCCTCTTTCATCTTTAACTCAGGACTCGCTTTTCCAGCAACATATCGAACAGCAAACAAATCCTGTCCAGAGGCCCCAACATCAGATACAAATGCAACAAAGTCTGTCTGAACAGCAGCTGCAACTGCAACTTCTCCAGAAACTGCAGCAACAACAACAGCACCAGATGTCGTCCCGCTGAATGCCTTAGAGCCTCAGTCGAACCAAAAACAACAACCTCAACAAAACCTTCAGACACAACAACCTCAACAACAATTGACTGGGAGCTGCTTTTCGGGATCTACGCATGTTCAATCATCACAACAATATCATGTTAACCAATTCTCGAGTCAGCAAAAGACTCCACTCGTGAGACAGGGTTCACTCAATCCGCACAGACGGGGTCGCCCATCATGTTCGACCGCGCCTTCCAAAAACAATACGCAGGTTTCACAAACGAACTTCGTCAGGAACCAAATGGGATTAGGAGCGTTGCCAGATAATTCGATTGCTCCTAATTTGCTACAAGAGTCTCATAACAAGGTAGATGTTCAAATGAAACATGATCACTTGGATGCCACGTCATCTGTTACGTCTTATTGTTTGGATGCTGGTGGACTGCAACAGAATTTTCACTTGACTGGCTTGGATGATGTTCAGTCGCATTCGAGAAGCAGTATTGCTTACACTACTGCCATTGATGGATTGGCGCCCGATCGTTGTTTTCGAGGGGTTATGATTCTGGAAAGGATATCCAAAACTTGCTTTGTAATTATAATGGAACGGATATTCAGACGGATTTGTCGTCTGGAACCCAGTCACTTGGGATGCCAACTATGAATTTTAATGCGGGGCCTTCGAATGATGGTGTTGTAAATGAGATGGGTGTTGTGAATGGTGGATTGTGGCCTAACCAGAATCAACGTATGAGAACGTATACGAAGGTTGGTCTCTCTCTCTCTCTCTATATATATATATATATATATATATATATATATATATATATATATATAGGGATAATCACAAAAGACCCTCGGAGGTTTGGGTTAATTATAAATAAAACTAGACATGTTTCAAAATTACAAAAAGCCCCATAGGTTTAATTATGTTTTAAATTTAAGAGAGGTAAATCGTAATATTTCTAGAAATTTCAGGAGGGTTTTCAAATGTTTTTTGCTTATGAAGGTGAAAAATGTAAGACAGATTCAAACCTGGGATTTTTGGTAATTTCAAAAACTCTATGTTTCTTTTGTTATTAGCTCAACCTCGGGGACAGTTTTGTGATTATCCCTATATATATATATATATATATATATTTGTTCATATATATGTTTATTTTTTCTGAAACTCCCAGACAAAGACTATGGCCTCTTGTCGGACTTGAACGGATGTGATTATTCTATTTGGGGTGCATTGGATGGGGGATTTGGGAGGGGATTTGGGAGGAGGGATTTGAAATCCTTAGCTAAATCCACACCCCTGTTTGGCATATAAATCCAAATCAATGGATTTCAAATCCCTCTTTAACTTTTAGTTCATTTTCAAAGGATTTCAAATCCCTCCCAAAACCTAGTCATTTGAAATCCATTCTTTTTCCCTCTTTATGCTCACTTGCATATTCACACACTTACACACACCGCACACATTTACACACACTACACACATATTTACACACACTGCACACATTTACACACACTACACACATTTACACACTACACACACACCGCACACACACTACACACTCGGACACATTTACACACACTGGACACATATTGCACACATTTGCACACACTACACACACGCACACATTTGCACACACCGCACACACACTACACACACTGGACACATATTGCACACATTTACACACACAACACACACAAAAAATAATAAGATTATATCTTTTATTTTTATTTATTAAATATCAATTAAGAAAATAAATTGAGATTCTAAATTTTTATCAAAACTTACGATGGATTTGAAATCCTTACACAAACCCACATCATCCAAACAATAGGTGGATTTCAAATCCAATGACTTTGAAATCCATTCATTTGAAATCCCTTGAAATTTCAAATTCCTCCATCCAAATGGGCCCTTGGTTAATTACAAAAATGTCCTTGGGGTTTAGTCTAATTATAGTGGGGTGTAATTTGTTAAGAAAATACAAACCTCGAAGGTGGTATTAGCAATTTTGAAAGATAATTGGGTTTTTTGTAATTAGACCAAACTCTCTAGGGTAGTTTTTATAATTATCCCTATTCTGTTTTATCGTTTTCATCAATCAATACGCTGAGATTGTTTGAAATTGAAAAGGTACAAAAACGCGGTTCTGTAGGGAGAACCATAGATGTCACTCGTTACAAGGGGTACGATGAGCTTAGGCATGATCTTGCTCGTATGTTTGGTATCGAAGGGCTGCTCGAAGATCCACTACGAACCGAGTGGAAGCTTGTCTATGTGGACCACGAAAATGACATATTACTCGTTGGAGATGACCCCTGGGAGTAAGTATACACACTTTTCGATTTCTTGTGTTCTATTACTAATGAACAACCTCATAACAGTAAATTCTTTTTCGTTAGGGAATTTGCGACATGCGTTCAGAGCATAAAAATACTGTCGTCTGCCGAGGTACAGCGGATGAGTTTGGACGGAGATTTAGGTCAACTGCCTGTCCTAAACCAGGCTTGCAGTGGAACCGATAGTGGCAATGCATGGAGAGGAGGGCATTTCAACAATAATTCAGCCACGCGTTTAACCGATAGTCAATGTCTGTGCGAGAATTGTTTTCAGACTTGTTAGGAATAATTACAAAAATACCCTGAGGTTCAGGGTAATTACAAAAACCCAGAGAGGTTTCAAGATTACATTAACTACCCCCGGAGGTTTGATTATGTCTTATTTTTTAAGGGGTTAACTGGAATATTTCTATAAATATAAGGGGGCTTTTGAAAGCTTTTTTTCTTATGAAGGAAAAAATGTAAGACAGAATCATATCTCGAGGGTTTTTTTTGGTAAGTTTGAAACTTTTTTAGGTTTTCTTGTAATCACCCCAAATCCTGGTCAGTACTTTTCAACCATAGCATAGCTCGACAAGAAATGGACCGAGCATACGCAGCAACGTGATATAATTGGTTCGAACATAATTCCTTCTCTTTTTTCAATCTGAACCACCGCAGTTTTTACGTAGAGTGGTTGATTCTTGTCCGAGGACGGCTGAAACGTAGCATTGCTAGTAGGTGACTTGCAAAAGTGGATTGGGAGTTTACAAACTTAGAATGCTTTTCAGGTTAATGTTACACGGAAGAATAATGTAAATTTGATGTCTCGTTTATGCTAGATATGCCTGTCAGATAATTTTCACTTAGCATAGGGTTATGAGGGCCTGATGATGTATTCTTGATTATTGAACTTCCAAGGAACAATTGTATATATGAGCGGATGGGATCTTCTATTCCGGGATGACGTGTTTCATCTCATATTCCACGACGGATAGTTGTCACGTGTATAGAAGTTACCATATTAATTTTGGAGCATAGATCACGCCTAAATTGTGGGTTTTAATATGGTAACATCTATACACGTGGCAACTATCCGTCTTGGAATATGAGATGAAACACCATCCTGAATAGAAGATCCCATCCGATGTACGATCATTGAATGTTGAACATCTTTCGGGCCACCAAAATCTGTTGCTACTTACCTATACAATTTTCTTATTCTTCTACATGTTTCTTCGGGTTACTTATGATTCAACTTCTTTGAATGCAATCACGGATAGAATAAGTGATTTAATGTAGCTGAAGCTAAAAGCAATTGAGAATTAGAAGTTGGTAGTGTTTTCTAATAGAAGTTAAATCTAATAGCCTGAAAATCAAAATTGAAGTATTTGAAAAAGGAAAAAAAAAAAAGAAAAAGGAGCAGAGCTTATAGAAAGACACCACCTTTTTTATTAGTTGGCCAAATATTATATTTTTCAAATTTGAGAATAAGGATGTTTAAATAGTTTCTTTCCTTAGAAAAATATTATCAAAAGCATTTTTCCAAAATTAGAAACACTTAATCCCACCCAAAGGGGTATGCTTGTTTAGTGATTGAGGGAATTTTCTGGGGAAGAGAGGTTTGATGTGATGTATTGAAAAATGTGTATATTAGTATCGAAATGCATTAGGAAACGTAATATATGTTTGGATGGTGATTGGGGGAAGAAATTGAGAAAAAATGTTTCTGGGGAAGCTAAGCCTGTGATTACTTGTGCTTTCCTTTCGTCCACTTTAATAATTTTCTGAGTGAATAGTGATGAAATTGTTTTTAAAAATGAAAGAAATTTGTAAAGAAAAAATAATTATTGTATTAATATGATGGAGAATCTTTTAGAGATTAGTGATTGTTTGTGAAAATAATAGTGTAAAATATATGCAATAAAACTGAATAAAAAAACTAAACTAAAAATAAGCAAAATGAATCACATTTCATACCTTTTGTTATCAAAATTAAAAGAAAAATAATAAAATTGTTGATAAATTAAAAAAATTACCGAATTCTTTATGTGAATATAATAAAAAGAGAAATAGATAGTATTAGTGGGTATTGAAAAACGTAAATGTGAATGTGAAAGTGAAAGAGAAGAGTGAGTTGATTTTGGAGAAAAATGGGTTTTCTATTTCCAAAAACAAGATTTTTTTTCACAAACAATTACACATCTCACAATTTTTTTCAAAAATAAAAATTATGAAAAATGAGATTACACATCTCACAACCTAAACAAACTTTCCCTTAGATTTTGATCAAATGAAGCAAATAGTAGCTTTTACAAAAACTAAAAGGGAGGTTTTTTTTCCCAGCTAAAGAATCAGCTTTTTCTAATGCTTGCAGAACACTCACAATTCTCTTATCATTCAGCTTCCAACCTTTGATAACGCAATTACATGGTACAATTACATGATCGCATGCGTAAAGGTCTACCGGAAAAACAGAACACGATTGAATGGATTTTCTTTATGTGACTCAAGACAAAAACCAAAATGAAAGAGGGGGAAAAAAAGACTCCCGTTTAACAACAGTTGTGTTTTGCTTAGGCTTGTTACTTTGCTTTTCTACATCGTCGTCTTTTGATTTGAAATAGTGACGAATAAAGTCAAGAATCTCTCCTCTACTCATTCAAGACACCTTAGAAAACATGATTAAAAATAACCTCCTAGAGAAACTATCAAAATTTATAAGCAAGAAAAAAAGGATTATATTCGGGCTACATTTGCACAGCTACAAAAGATTTTATGTCTAACTTACAAGAATGTGTTCATTTGTAACCTTTTTCCAGAAATAATAAGATGCCAACAAAAGGGCAGACTCAAACCAACTAAGAAAGGATAGCCATCACATCCAACACCCGTAGTGCAATGTATTCAGAGCCATCAGTACCCTTGAAATCATTGCCCGCATATTTCGAGTACAAAACCGTATTACCTGGAGCAACTGACAATGGTTTCCTCTTGCCTTCCTCATCAAGAGGCCCAGGCCCAACTGCAATGACCTGTAGTCAAGATGAGCAACAATTGAGATATTCATTCTGCTTCATAAGCTGCGATTGGATATGAAAAACTTTCATTTTCGTTCAGCTAGAGAATTCTTTTTATCCCTAAATGAGATTGCTTATGAAAATATCCAGAAATACACTATTCATTCACTTCTCTCACCAATCATATCTACTCTGAAAAAAAAAAAGATAAATTGAACACCAAATCACTAATCATTATTACACATTTTCTCACAAAATTCAGTATTCACTCGCTCATATTTCAATCAGCAATTACACACAATCATTATTTTATTATTTCTCTATCAAGATCAACTTTCATAATTACATTTTCATCTCATATCTAATGAAACTCAAAATTCATCATTCTTCTTTACAAAAATATTGTCACTATTTTCTAGTAGGAAAAATTTTCCAAATGAAAGATATTCAATCGCAACCTAATTCTATGCATTCAATCAACTAAAGGGCTGATAATGAAAAACAGAATACATGGAAAGACAGTGGCATAGAAAAAGACGGGCTTGTACAGAAGAATCTTAAACATCATCACAATCCTAGGCACTCTTATTAAGCCGAAAAATTCGAAAATATAACTTACTGTGCCAATTGATGGCTTTTCCTTGCTTGCATCTGTCAAGTACAAACCACCAGCTGTTTTCTCTTCAGCCACAGCAACCTGAAAACGAATACCACAAAGCACCACAGATAAGTATATGCTCGAGTTCATGTCCAGAAAATGAAAGAAAGATAACGCTAATTTCAATGACAGCAGATTCATTGGTTTAACATCAATTCAAATATAGTGATGGCTCACTGTACTTCAACATATCAGTTTGTAGACACCTTTCAGACATTAAGCGAAAACAAAGCGACCCTGAACATTCTTGAAGCATAAATGAAATTTCACGAGATTTGGTTACACAAAGAGCAGAGGTGGATTAAAACCAGAAGAGAAAGCTGGACATAACCAACCTTTATGAGAACTCTGTCATTCAGAGGCTTCATATCTTTCACGTCATCAGTTTCAAGGATACCAACAATATCATCCTCCTTCAAAATGAGATGATTTGATCCATCGAATTCCACTTCTGTCCCTGCATACTTTGAGTACACCACTTGGGTACCAGTCTGTAAATACATGTATTATTCAGTAAATCAAACTATTCGCCACTATGAACACGAAAAAAAAAAAAAGAAGAAAGAATGCCTTGAATTTTGACTGTACCTTCACACTAAATTCCACATTTCCCACTGCATGACCCTCTCCAACAGCAACTATCTCACCTGCTTGAGGTTTTGATTGTGCTGCTGTCGGTAGTAAGATACCACCTGAAGTCTTCTCCTCTGCTGTCTTAATTTTCACTAACACTCTATCACCCAATGGCTTCAAAGAAGTATACTGAGAGATTGGAAATGCATATCATTAAATCGAATAAATTACATTTACACACAAGAAATCAAGCATGAGCCTCTACAATATAAATGCATATGACCTGATGCATCACTCATTCAAAATGCAAATGCCAATAAATTAACACTGTTGAAATCTTGGTGGATTTTGGGAAGGAAAATACTAAATTAAAGTATACTCTTGCTTCAAAGGGTTAAAATTTGTGCTTAAAGTTTTAGACATTTTGCTTTGCCTTTTCCTTACTAAAATCCAAGGTCCAAACACTAGTTTTCGATTCTAAAGAAAAATAAAACTCCAATTGTAGAGAAAATGAGCAAGGACATAACATAAGCAATATTGCACGAAGGGATAAGGGAAAAAAACATCAGTTAATCATTCAAGAAGATAACACAAGTGCTTTTCTCAACATATTAATTACAACTGGGAAATCAGTTCTATTAAGCAAAATAGACCGTAATATCTCTTAAGATTCAATCTAAAACATCAGGGTAAGGAAAACCATCGAAATCAAAATTTTGAGTTACTAGAATTCCTTTACACACCTAAAAGTATGTACAGCAAGCTGCAAGCACTCGCTTTAGTATGGAAATCAAACTCTAAAACATAAACAAAAAGAAAAATCAAGAAAAGTGTAAATTGACCTGAAAACAGAATAGATAAAGAAAAATAACAGTACAATGTAAAACCTAGAAGTATCTAATAGAATTATATATTAACTGCAATAAAACTATACCTTAGGGGCAACAGTTGTAGCTGCCTTGACAACGAGGGCACGGAATGACCTGAGAGAGAGCTCATTCTGCTCCAGAGGTGAAAATGATGAAACCCTTACTGCATTCGAAGCCCTAAGCCCTTCAAACGAAGTAAACCTTTTTGCTGAAATTGAAGATGCAGCGGAAGTAAGGTGCGTAGTCGCCATTCCTTCCTCTCAACCTCAAAAATCTGAAGCTTAAGAAAACATCAGATTAAGAGAATCATGAAGCAGCAGATGATAATGGAGCAAGAAGAAACAGATAGTACCTTACAGTAGGACAAACTGATTGCAAAGGCAAACGGAGAGTAGAGTGGAGAATGCTTGCTTGGTGGTTTGTGTGAAAGTGGAAAGAGGATAACAAAACCCTAAATTTTGAAAGTTGTGCACAAGAAAGGGGTTTTATGCAAAATATAAATATTTCGAGAAATTGTGGTGGAGCTAATGTGGGGTAAATTGCAATTATAGTCTTGTGATTATTATAGTCGTGCAGAAATTAGTCAAGTCGCGATTTGCCAAAAAGTCATATAATTTTCATAGAACTATTGATATCAGTTATTTGATAGCTGAAAATTGGAAAAATTGGCGGAAAAATCAACGTATTCATATTTTCAGCCAAACCATCTGATATTGATACCAGTTTTGCTAATGTTGACATTATTTAGGTGAATTGGCATATTGACTGAGACAAAATTTTAGGAATAAAACTTATTTGAGGAATGATCACATAAGCAAAATTAGTTCATACATCAACGAATGCCGCCAGAAATGTGGATATACGGATATTTTCGGTAAGTTTTCAATTTCTAGCGACTAAATCGAGAACTTTTTGAAAGTTACATAAGTTTTTTTGCAATTTGTGAATTCTACGGGACTATAATTGCCAACACTCTAGAGTTTTTTTTTTTTTTTTTTTTTTTAAACTAGATGATTTTATACCACAAAATAGGGTGATACACAAAGAACAGGCCAACTAGCCAATGGTTTCCAATTGGTTACATAGTGGGATTCCAATTGGAAAATCTGAGCACCAAACCATGGGGATGGGCTAATCATTGCTCTAAATGCAAGGTTACAACAAAAAGACATATTTCTAAAGGGAACAAAAACAAATGAAAATTTTAAAAGAGACCGCAACAGATGATTGATATCTTTGGCAATTGGGAACCACTTCAAATAGAGGATAGCCTTGTTGTTGAGATTCTTAACAATTTCCTCAACATCAATCACCAAAATCGATTCTTCCAATGATTTTCCACAAAGATCCGAGAGAGCCACAAAAATAGCCAAGGTAAAGTTCCACTGGACCGTTTGAAGCATCCCTGAGTTAACCCATCTTTCAAAAGAGTGTCGATTCATCATAATAAATACCGCAACAACCTGAAGACGCAAGAGTGGAGAAGCATGCACCGATGTATAAAGTTTTACATCCTACATTATCTTGAAAATGAGAGCGATCGGTGGAAGGATTGCCCGACAAACATTTGATACGAGGGAATTGATAGTGGTGGCATTGTTGAATTCCCCGCCATTCAAAAATGGCAGCTTCAATAATAGCCTCCCCCGCTTGTCCATTGATTGTTGAAGACCCAAGAATTTCTTGTCTTCCAGAGCCACCAGAGGAGGTAGGTGGAGAGCTGGATTCTGTCACTTGAAATCTTATCATTGAATCCCATACAAAGGTGTTGCCACCATTGAGAAAATGACAAAGAATCAGCAGGCGTGGTGTTCCAATGGACCGGCGAGAGTTTCCAGAAAGCAATGGCTTTAGGACAACCAAAGAAGAGATGTTCCAACGTTTCAGGGGCTTCACCGCAAAGATGACAGATAGGATCAACTGGGCAGCTCTTTTGATCAACTAGTCCGAGGTTGGGAGAATGTTCAAGCAACATTGCCACAGGAAGAGTTTGAGCTTCTCCTTAACCTTAAGATTCCAAATTATTTTCCACATATTTTCATATAGATTTCTTGTGTTCTTGTTTTCGGCCGATCCGAAAAAAGAGGGTTAGGCTTGCGAGTTTATATGCGAGAATTCACAAGAAAACATCCGAATTAGAAAAGTGCCAAACAATTGTTTTTCCATCCTTCAAATTAAGAGGGATTTTAAGAACTTTGGAGGCATCGTCGGGTTCAAAAGGGCAAAAATAAGACAGATAGGATCAATCAAACCTCTTTTGATCAATCGTCCGAGGTTGGGAGAATATTCAAGTAACATTGCCACATGAAGATTTTGAGCTTCTCCTTAACCTTAAGATTCCAAATTGTTTTCCACATATTTTCATATAGATTTCTTGTATTGCTGCTTTCGGCCAGATCTCACAAAAGGGTTAGCGAGCTGAGTTTATATGCAAATTCACGAAAAACATCCGAGAATTAGGAAAGTGCCAAACAATTACTGTCTTTTCCATCCTTCAAATTAAGAGGGATTTTAAGAACTTTGGAGGCATCGTCGGGTTCAAAAAGGGCAAAAATAAGATCGGTGTTCAAATAGCTTACCAATTTTATCAATCAAATCACAAACCCACATGGGAGGGGGGAGGGGTGGAGAGAGGGGGCTTGGGCTTGAAAAAGAGAGCATCGGGGATCCAAGGGAATCCCAGGATCTTAATAGACTTCCCATCCCCCACCTCAGATCTAATCCCCAATTTAAGAACATCCTTAGCTTTCATCCAACTCCTCCAAAGCCAAGAGGAGGATCCACTAGTGGAAGCATCCCAAATCTTGCTTTTAGGAAAATATTTAGATTTCGAGAGTTTGCTTATCAAGAGATTTGGGTTGGTAATAATACGCCGAATTGTTTAGCAATCAATGCTTTGTTAAAATTCGATATCATGGAACACCAAACCCCATGAGTTTTATCAAGAGTCATTTTTTCCAGGAGCACCAATGGATTTTAGAAGACCCATTGTCATTGGAACCCCACCAGGTTTGCCACTTTTTGACCGATTAGCTTACAAGTCTGCGACGAAGGAAGGAAGAAAACAGGGTATGACATAGGTGGGTAAGGATTCAATGACGGCTTTGATAAGGACTCTCTTACCCGCATTAGAGAGAAGTTTATTCTTCCAATTTCCTAACCTACGTTGGACACAATCAACTACATAGTTGAAGACTTCAATTTTGGACCTACCAATGTGAAAGGGAAGACCAAGGTACTTAGCATTTTTATGCTCAATGACACCATCCAGTGCGGCAAATGGAGGCTTTAAAGGAATGGTGTTTCTCTTGAAGAAGATGGATGATTTTGCAAGATTCACCAATTGACCTGAAAATTGACAGAATTCATTAAGGAGGTTTTTGATGAAAATGGCTTGATCGGAGAGGCTTCACAAAAGATGATTGAGTCGTCCGCAAATAACAGATGCGAAATGGTCGCCCCTTGCAGGTCAAGACCATGGAAGAGCTTTCTTTAAACAACATGATTGATTAAAGAAGAAAGGACTTTCGGACAAAACAAGGAAAAGATAGGGGAGATTGGATCCCCCTGTCTAATACCTCTAGTAGGGATGACAAAACCATGAGGTGACCATTAATATTAAAAGAGAAGGCGAAGAGGTAACACAAGCCATGATCCATTTAACAAAACCAAAGAAAAACCCATTTTAAGCATAAACACTCTTTAAGCAACTCCACTCAACTCTGTCAAAAGCTTTTGTGAGGTCTAGCTTGAGAGCCAAAAAGCATTTTTTATTGGACCTAAGGCTATTAAGAAAATGGATGCACTCGTGAGCCACAACCACATTATCAAGAATTTGCCTACCAGGAATGAATGCAGCTTGGCTTTCACTGATGCAAACATGAAGACATCTTTTTAATCTTTCAGCAATGATTTTAGAGATTATTTTATAGAGCTGCATGACTCAATTTACAAACGTGGATGTTGGTTGGTTAATGGTTGGTAGGCTATTTGGGTTGTGAGAGTTGGTTTTATGTACAGAACACAAAGCTTTTTCTGGGTGAGACCATTTTGATATGGGGGTATAGTTGTTACTGGGCCTGAAAATATAGTTATTGGGTATTGTATGTAATTTAGAGGAGGGTTGGTAAATGGGTGGGTCGGATTTGAAACCCAATGTATTTGATCCAAATATCACCATAGCACTTTATTTTGAGTTTTGTTCTCCATATTTTTATTCTTATTGGTATTATATCTCTATTTATAATACATATTAAGTGTATAACAATGCAAGATAGAATAGTAATTAAAGTAACTGATTTATGGGGTTTTGTTGTAAATGTGGGGTGAATTTGATTGGTGTTAGGATTTTAGGTGTAGGCCCTAGGCGCCCTTAAAGCAGGCGCTAGTTTTTTTTTTCCTGACACTTCAGGCGCTAGTCAAACTAGCGCCTTCTGAAACCCAACCCGTGTACAACACCCCATCCCCAACCAACTAGAATATAAACGAATCAAATCTAACATAATATAAATATATTTTATTCGTATTGGACTCATTTACAGAATATTTTTATACGATTTTTTTTAATATCCAAATACAAAAACTGACAAAAACTTATTATTCTTCTTATTTAAAATATATAAAAATTAATTCGAATATTTGTATTTGAAATTCTAATCAATCTTTATTTATACTAATGCAAGCCATTGGCCAAAGAGTTGTCTTAGTATAAATAAAGATAGACTAGAATTTTAAATATAAATGTTCGAATTAATTCGTATATATTTCAAATAAGAATAAAAAATTAATTTTTGTATTTGAATATTAAAAAATTGTATAAAAATATCTCAGAATGAGGACAATACTAATAAAATATATTTATATCCCGCTCAACTTGATTCGTTTATATCCTAATTGGTTGGGGTCCTTGGGGATGTGGTGTTGTGCATAGCTCATTAAGGGAAAGATCATATTGAAAAGAAAAGCATTAGCGCTCGAATGTGTTTAATATTTTTTTTTTGTTTTATGGATTAATTTACAAATATTTTTAAAAAATTATTTAATAATAAAATAAAAAAAAAACATGAAAATCCTAAAGTAGGCGTTAGTCAAACTAGCGCCTACACTAAAATAAGGGGGAAAAAAAACTGGACGCTAATTGGGGTAGCGCCTCCTTTGTAAAAGCCCAAAAATTTGCCACACATTTGCAACAATTTATGGGAAATACAATAAACTGTTAAATTACCCATGATTTATGAGATGAACTGTGTCTAGAGTTGACAACGAGTTGGGTCTGATCGAATCGGTCGTGCCCAACAGGTCAAATCATAATATCGGGTCGGCCTAGGTTGGCCCGAAATTTCATTAGTCTGCATTTTTTGTAGTCTAACCTAGCCTAGCCCAACACATGTATTTTTGTTCAAGTCATTTAGTCTTTAGGCCGTTTGGACAAGGCTAAAGTAAGCCACTCCATTTTGCGCCTATATTTAATGAAGTCCAACCCAACCATATGTGAAGGTTAGTCACTGTCGGGCTGCACCAATTCTACTCTAATGTGGGGAATATATTGAAAGGACGTGCTTGACTAATTTTGTCCGCTCTACGTGTGTCTCTTGGGAATTTTATTTATATTCTACTCTAATGTGGGCAGTATATTGAAAGGTCATGCAATTACATTCTTCATTTAAATCTCAATGGAATTAAATAAGTGATCTAATTAAAACGAAGGTTCAAAAGACCAGAATTTATGATGAAAGTCCCAATGACTTCAGTATTCAATATGAAATAAATGAGTAGATGCTCTAAATAACATTTAATTATAGAATTATGAGAACTCTAATTGAATATTATATAAACACCAGTGTTCTAAAACTCGGGCTAGGCGGGCGCCTAGGCGCTAGGCGCCCCCTAACCGAGGAGAAAACTTGCAAATCGGCCAATAAATCGGGCGGGCGCTCAAGTCGGCGCCTAATCGGTCAAGTCGGCGCCTAGTCGGTGCCTAGGCGCTCAAGTCGCCGCTAGGCGCCGAGATGTGTTTTTTTTTAAAAATTGCTCATCAAAACGACGTCGTTTTGGTTCCTTTTTTTTAAAAAAAAAATCAATTTTTTAATAATAGGCCTAATCTTTCAAAACCCAATCCCCAACCTCCCGTAAGCTAAAACCTAAAACCCTACCACCCAAATCGCGAATGAGACTTTTTTTTTTTTTGAAAGGGTATTCATTTGAATCATTTCAAGTTTAGGAGATCAATCTCAATTCACTATGGAAATGGTATGATTATCTTGATCACTCTCTCAATCTCATTATTAACTTATCATACATGAGTTGTTTTTTTAAATTTTGAATTTTTTTCTAAAAACTTTTTCTGCAATAAAAATTGTATTTTACTGATTGGAAAAAAAAAAAAGAATATGTGAGAGCCATCAATGGTTAAAATATACAATACATATGGATTATGATTATTTCCTATCCAATATTTTTACTTTTTTAGTTTATTTGATCATATTTTCTAATGGTTTAATTTTGTTAATAAGGTTTTAATTTTAATAAAAATAAAAAACCATATAATTATGCCTTAATTCTATGCCCCGCCAGCGCCGCTTAGTCCCCGCCTAGGCGCTCTGGCCCTGAGCTCTTGTCTGGCGCTGGCGGCGACCGCCTAGCGAGTTTTAGAACACCGATAAACACAATGTAGTTATGATCTCCAATACTCGTTAGTTAAATACGGGACGGGAAAAGTTCGTTATTTAGTACGTACGAGTATATTATGAATAATTTTTGAAAATTACTAAAAAAATCGGCAAAAAATACGGAAATATTTAAAATACGGAACCATAGACGCACGAGTTTAATACAAATATAAAATAATTATTCGGGAGTAATAATACGGCTTATTTTAACAAAAGATATTTACATAGATTGTGATTCATACTTATATTTAGATTATATTAAAAATAATTTTAGGTACTTTATTAATTTACTTTAAATTATTAATACACTTATTTATTATTAATATTATTATTTATTATTTTCTAATATTGTAATTATATTTATAAATAATTTTTAATGATTTTTTGATTTATTTAAATATTATAAAAATATTAAAATGAAGTTTTATTCGCCAAGTATTATACGGATAACAATAATGCGAGTATTAAACGTTTTATTTGAAAAATACGGAGTATTTAACGCCGCCTTAATCAGACGGAGACGGAAGTATTTTTCAATTATTCGTGACGCGTTTAAAGTCTTATCTGGTATGATACGCGAATTAACTAACAACAGAGCTCCAATATACTGAATCAAATATTATTTTTCACTTTTCTCCCTCTAAAACGATGGTCCCAAAAGGAGATTCAGTTGAGGAAAATCACATAACCAAACCTTGTTAAAAAGTTCAATCAATATCAATGGACCAACTACTCTATAAATCTGTAATGATAAGCAGAGCATGAAGTTATGACATAGAAATTTCCGCACTGTTTAATTATCAGTGAATATTACAATTGTTCATGGTATGATTTAAAATTCTAACGGTGTCATTTAAGTTTTTTTATTTTAGACAAATATGAATTTTAAGTTTTAAATTCCAATTTGATGATAATATTATACTCCTAACAACTAAGAACCAACCCATTGAATATTTTGATTTCATATTTCAGTGCCATATTGCTATTGGATTAGATTCATCCAAAAAATTTAATTATAATGACTTTTTATCAAAGTTAATAATTAAAATTAATACAATTCTCGGCAATATATATAGCATCAAATTTACACATGGGAGAGTGTCTTTTTGGTGAAACTATAGATGTTAATTGGTCGGGTTTTCTTAGACTCGTTGCCCGATTCATCAATAATTTTAAGGACTTCGGATCAAAAATCGCTCGAACTGTATTAAAGATTATATATATATATATATTATTTTTAAAAATCAATTGTATTTTTTTAAAAATATATACTCTCTAAATAAGATACCTTTAAGAAATACATATTTTTTTTAAAAAAAAAAGTAAATTTATGTTTGGTTAGACCTAAGTCACCTGACCATGAGCCATGAACCACAAATTCCCGAATAAGGATGACAATTTCGACTCGATCCGTGGGAATCCGTCCTGTCCCACTCCGTTTGGGCCGTCCCGTCCCGTGACCCGCGGCGGGACAAGGCGGGTCTGGGTATCACTTCCGCCTCGCGGGTACCCGACCCACCTATATATTTTAATATATTTAATATATATTTTGCATATATAATATATATTATAATATAAATTTTAACTTTTAATATTATATCTAACATTTATAAATTAAAAAATAATAATTTTTGTAAAGAATATTTTATAAATATATTACAAATAAATATTTTATTACTTTTTTTCTTAATTTTTTCTATTTAATATTATTTAATGTGGGGGAGGACGGGGCGGGTGTATGGTTTCTATTTTGAAAGAAATGGCTA
This sequence comes from Rehmannia glutinosa, assembly GCA_016081115.2. Classification (NCBI taxonomy): domain Eukaryota; kingdom Viridiplantae; phylum Streptophyta; class Magnoliopsida; order Lamiales; family Orobanchaceae; genus Rehmannia; species Rehmannia glutinosa. The sequence goes on along the minus strand of JABTTQ020002016.1, from coordinate 68,685 downwards.
AGAGGGTGTTTGGCTAAGCTTATTTAAAACATCCTATAAGCTCCTACATCTGATAAGCTGTTTGAGGAGCTTATAAGATGTTAGGTCTTATTTTAAAAGTAAGCTATCAGAGTGTTTGGATAAAATAAGATAGTTGAGCTTATAAGTTGTTTTTATATCTTATAAAATTATTCAGTATATTTTTGCCTTTTGAATGTTTAAAATAAGGAGCTTATAAGCTCCTTTAAAAAAAGTTGGGGTGGAGGTACTTTTTTTATAGGAGCTTATAAGCTCTCTGACAAAGCTTTTTTAGAGCTTATAAGCTCTTTTGGAAAAAAATTACCAAACATATTTTAAGAGTTTATAAGCTCTTAAACATCTTATAAGCTGTTTTTAAGAGTTTATAAGCTCAGCCAAACACCCTCTAAGTGTATGGTTTATAGGCTTAAGTCGAGGCCAGATGCACCTGCGCAGTGGAGCATGACCAGACGCACGACCGTGCTCTTGCCCGTGCGTGCATGCGCAAAACTTCGGCAGGTAACACGACCCGACCGCACGAGCCGTGCTCCCGCCCGTGCACGTGTCCGAAACTTTCCCAGTTTGAACTCTATTAATTAATTACAAAAATTAATTAAATCTATTTAATTAATTACAAAAAGTAATTAAACATTTAATTTTAAAGGTTTTTGGTCCAAAAAGAATAAGGGCCTCCAAGCCCAAGCCCGCGACCCACGACCCGGACCGGACCGGGCGGCCGAGCCGAGCCAATGGCAGTGCCAAGCGTGCTGCTGAACCAAACCCACAAGCATGTAGGTCCTCACCCCTTTAAAAACTTGGGTGCCCCCGGCCAAACCCATATGTTCAACTTGAGATATATTAAGTGTGCAACCTTTATCCTCTTTTTCCTATGTGGGATGGAACATCTCTCCTTCCCCACATTTTCCATTTTCCATACCATTTATTTGTATTAAGTGGCTAACTTTCTAGCATTAATTTCTCATTCACCCGAATCGGTTTGAGAAATTCCAAATGTTATTCTCATCTACTCTCTTAGTAGAATTTTTACAAATAATTTAATTCCATTTTTCACAAATGGAAACCACTTAATTATTTGGTCAAAATTAGGTCAACACCCATTTCTCAAGACTAAAACTCCAACATTCCCAAACTTAATCGGCCCTCACAGGGATATATGGTCCTCACAGTTCCCGGTTTATCCGATAGTTTTGGGCTAGTTAATTTTGATTCATTTATTTTCTGAAAAATAATTTTAAACTTAAAAATGTGTCGTGTGTTACTTTTAAATTCTAAATGCTAAAATTAATAAGCAGGTATAGTTGGAAAAAAAATTAAAATTAATTCTAAGTTTTAATTATTATTTTTAAAAATGGTTACAAAAATGTAACTAAAAGTATGTAAAATTAAAACTCATACGAATCTCTTACTTTTTTTTATCCTTATTAATTTAGAGAGTGGTGTAATTCAATATAATTCTACATGAACGTTGTAGAAATCGCTAGGCGCTAGTTGAGCGGTAGCCCAGCACCTAGGTGAATGCTTAAAAAAACAACTATTTTTTTAATTTTTTTTTTATTTTTTGGCGAATTTTTTTATTTTATTTTCTGCCGCCTAACCTGCCTAGCCAGGCGCCTAGGTCCGATTTCTAGCCGCCTAGGCCGATTTTTGCATGAAGAAGGTGTTTTTCGACGATCTGGGCAAATTCGCCTCGGCCGAGGCGCCCCCATGCCGATTTTTACAACATTGTTCCACACACTCTGGTTGTGTTTGTTGAATCCGTTTTCACATCATCACTCCCTTTATCGATTACATAATAATCTTATAAGCTTGTAGACTCAACCAAACATTTAGGGTATGTACGAATTGTTTTCAAATATAATTTTCCAATTTCCAACTATTCCGTAAAAATAAATTTATGTTTGTTTAGGAAATTCTCAATAGAAATAAAGTCATTTTCGGTTTTTTTTTTATGGAAAGATTCTTTTGAAAATACAACCAAATAAGTTTTCACCACAATCACGCAAATATATGTGAAAATACACTACAATCACGCAAATCTATGTCAAAATATTATAACCAAACATATTTTCATTTCTAAACGAAATTGCATAACAAACCAAACATATTCTCAATCCTCACACAAAAACCAATAAAGTTTGAAATTTCATTTTCCATCACTGGAAACTGAAAATTGGACTTGAAAACACATCCATACATTCCCTAACACTCTATGAGGCAAATTTTTATTTGATACAAATTAACCACTGTCATCCACGTGGCAAAATGGTTGTTAGAAGTTGGGGGATCTCATGCATGACGTAAAGAGTTCAGAAATAGGCAGCGCAGACATTTTGAAATTGTGAATAATATTGTGTTGAAACAAGTAAACAACGTACCTTTTCTGTGTACCTCAAGACTTTTTGCCCTGCGTCTGCGCTTTTATTCTCTTTTGGAAAAAAAAACATGTTCGGTTTAATTAGCCAATTAGGACGTGAAAATATTGGACATTTGGTCCAACTTTGGTTCTATGGAATCATAAATATATATAGAACCTTAAAATATTCAAACCCCTGCATAAGTGGCCGAGGACAGTGAAATTAACGCGTTGACTTGTTTCTTTCATCATTTAATTTGATTGGACTAATGCATTCCATTGATGATTGGACTAATACATTCCATTTTTTCTCAAGTGTTCTACTGAATTACGTGCTATATTTTGACCTATTTGTTGTTGTTAAAAATAAATATACATTTGTTTTATGCAACAACAGCTTCAATTAACTGGTTCTATTAATTGTAACACAAATTTTAAGTATAAAGATGCATCAATAAAAAAAAATGGTAAGTGTAGAATTGAAAAGGAATTATATCCCGCTAAAATAGTGTATATTTAGTTATTTACATCCAAGTTCATATTAAAAAAAATAAATTTTTTTTTTGGTATTTGGGGGAAGGTGATTTGATTGAAAAAAATTCCATGATATTGTGTTCTGTTAAAAATCCAAAATAAAAACAATTATGTAATCCCGTTAATTGATCAAAATATCTATCTATCTATCTATCTATATATATATATATGAACACACCAGATTAATCCCTACGGCCCCATCCTAGAATATTGGTCTCATTTGAATCAATACCTATATATATATATATATATGAAATTTTAACTCCCTACTTATCAATTATTTCTTCAATGTTTTGCGTCATTAATGGAAATGGATCCCAATCCAGCGAAGAACATTGTCAAGACTAAATTAACCCAGGATATCAGAAAGAAAGTTTCAATGCTAAAAGTGGAATACCATCAAGATTAGGGGTTGATTAGTAAATGAAAATTAAATGTAATCCATAAGTTATTTTTGAGTACAACGGGGACAAGGACGGATGCATGAATTTATATTTGGGGGGCAAAATCAAATCTAATATAAATAAAAATAAAACATACAAGTTTTTGTAACTAAATTACATGAAAATTGGGGGATAGGGCAATATATTTTGGTTTATATTTATATATAATATATTAATTTATTAAATAATATATTATAATGATTTAATCGCGAGGTGAGGGGGCGCGATGGCCACCACCGTCCACCAGCCCCCCTGTGTCCGTCCCTGATGGGAGAATACGGGAAGAGATACATGCACTTGTATAAAATTGAACACGTATCAATCGTCCTTGTAACATACATTGGAGCACAAAATTGATACCATCAATAAGTTATTTGAGACACGGAAGTTATGCCAAAAATGAAAAACCATACCAAGAAAAATAATGTCTTTAGGCTCTGAATTTTGTTGAATTTGGTGATCCTTTTTTGACTCTAAATAGAAAATGGCCCACGCTAGTACTGACCTGTTTTTGTTATAGTCCATATTTACATCGCATGGCAGTTAACGTGCATGATTTTTACTCAATAATTCGAAAATCTGTTCCCACGCTGTTTATAACTTCATAAATCCTCTTTTCAAAAAAAAAAAAAAATTATGAATCCTTCCTAAATGAGACAAAATCAGAGCAGTTGAAATTAAATTGACAAAAATTCATGTCGACGATCTAACAGACCAAAAATTCGTTTGATCGATCCCAAAAGCCCGACCCGAACGTTTTCATTACAATTCACTTGAAAATATTAGTTTTGTAATATTGGATAGTGATATAACATCACGAGAAATGCAAAAAAATATTAGGTTTTCATCTAAAAAGTATTAGTAATCTCTCTAAAAAGTATTCTTACATTGTTCACTTAAAAATATTTAATAAATCCCTAAAAATATTAGTTTTTTCCATCAAAAGTATTAGTTGTCCATTTGAAACATATTAGTAGTTCCTTCCATGGCCGCTCCTAGCATTAGTCCAAGGAGTTTGGTCGCCTAGGGCCCGAATTTTTTGTCGAAATTTTGGGGCCCATTTTTTTTTATATTTTTTATACATAGTACATATTAAAAATAAATAAAATATGACAACAAGAATAAATCTATTGTAGAGGTTGAATTCTTGCCTCTTGAAACATTGAAAGATGACTACGTTCAAATCTCGTTGCCCATATTTTTTTTTTAAATTATCACATTTAAATGTTTTTAGGCCTTAAAATTAAAATAACTCAAATCGATAAGACACGAACTTAAAAAATAATTACATAGCTGCCAAAATCATAGTTCGCAAGATATTATTGAATAATTTGATTATACTGACTCGATTAATATTTTTGCTGTCAAAACTGTAAGATGAGTTGTATTTCAATAATCATTTGATTTTTAAACATGGATGCCATATTATTTTAACTACAATAGAATTGTATTATATATTGCACATTATTCCTTTTTTGTTTTATGTTGCCTTTAAATTTGTATAGAAAAACAAGGGCCCAATTTTAAAATTCGACTCAGGCCAAAATATTAATAGGACCACCCCTGGACTTCCTCCCTCTGAAAGATTTTCAGTAATTCCCTGAAAAATATTAGTTTTTCATATAAAAAGTATTAGTAGTCTCACTGAAAAGTATTAGTATGTCATCTAAAAAGTATTAATATTCCGCTAGGTCACTGGGTAACTGGGTCCGTAGGTCGAATAGATCAGTTAGACTGAATCCCTCTAACCAACACACAAGGGCGGAGGGAAGGGGTGCCACTCCCCCCATTTTTTTTTGAAAAAAATTTTGCACTAGAATTTTTTATTTTAAAAAAATTTATTATAATTTATATGATTTTTGTGTATCGGCCCATCCCGTTTTCGTGTATCGGCCCACCCCATTTTTATTTCTGGCTCCACTCTTAGTCACACATGTCATACCACCTCAATTAAATTTGACATGTTACAATCCACGTCGTACTACGATTTTGGCAATAACCATTCTTTATATACAATATAATTAGGGGAAATTTTTAAAGTACCCACTATGGATGGTGGATACTCTTTTTTACCCACCAACATAACAAAACTCTTTTCTACCCAAATTGACAAAATTGTCCCTGCTTTTAAGTTGGGTTTTTTGAATTTTAAAACTGAAGTCATTATTATACCAATTAAAAACAATATAGAAACCGTATACAAACATTTACATATCCTCCCTCATGTTCGAAATAAATATGGTGTTAGAAATATATGAAGTTTAGTTGATAATTTTCGAAATCTATTTGTGAATGTTCGAATATATGTATAAAATACTTGATAATGTGAAATATTTGAGTTTAGTTGTTAGAATGTTCAAAATAGATGAAGTATTTTGGGTTAGTGTTCGAAAATGGGGTATATTTTTTCGGCTATGGCACGATTAGACGAGGAAGATTTAAGAGCACGATATGGTGTCATATCGCGCCTATATCGTGTCAGCTGGTTATTTTGGCACGATATCGTGCCACAGTGTTAATTGGGCACGATATCGTGCCACAGAGTTATTTTGGCACGATATCGTGCCGTAGGATTAATTGGGCACGATATCGTGCCGCATGGTTATTTTGGCACGATATCGCGTACGGCATCTTAGATTGAGAAAATTTCACATTTCACGATATATTTAACATATCTTGTAAATATATTGGTATTGAACAATTTAAACATGGTTAAGTAACTAAGATGAGAAGCAATATTATTTTGTTATTCGATTTTCTGGTGCGATTTTGGTTACGAAAGACCACAAAAAGAACTTGATATTTTGTGAAGAAGATGAATAAGAGAGATAAAAAATGAAGAGCAAATGGGCAAAACGTATGTATGTATGTATTTAACAAGTGAGAGAAATCTAATTTAGTTACCTACTTTAAAGCCAGATTTAAAGGCTTCCAGTATTGTGGTAAAAGAACCCCAAAAGTGGATAGAAAACATGTTTTTTATCCTACATGTCAAAAAAGTCTTTCATCTATTCCAAGTGGGTAATTCCCACCATTTGCTCATATAATTATATTGCAATTCACAATTTATAGTCGTTTTGGGACACTGTATTACTAAAAATTGTAATCGCATAGTAAAACTCTTTTGGGACATTTTTACACCTCAAAGAAAATATATATAGTACAACAGCTCAAACTTCCAGTTACCACTTCATGCCAAGTAATATCTTTTATTATTTTCTTTGTAGAAGCAGGTTTTCTAATTTACAATTTTCATAAAATATAAATATCGTTTAATTTTTTAGAAGTGTTTGTTGACCGACTTTGATCGTCATAGAATTTACTATGGAAAAACCCAATTTATTTTAATAACATTGTTATTATAGTCCAGTGGGCCAATGCTGTCTCCAAACATAGCCAGTATCAAAAGTTACCAATAAAAAGTTCACTAGTCTAGTCGACATGTACAGTAAAATGTTGGTAAATGGGTGTATTATACGCTGCACTTGACGAATTGTATTTAATACTTGGATGATCGATAAAAAATGGTTATGTATATATGAGTTTTGTTCCCCCAGGGGTTGTCCTGGTGGCGAGCACCCATTTAGTGGGTTAGAGGTCCCGGGATCGAATCTCCCGACTTCCGTTGAGTGTGGGTTTGGGGTAAGGCCCACCTCGGCAGAGGATTAGTCCCATTGCTAGCTATTGGCGACGCCCCATAGGTCCGAAGGGCAGTATAGGGGATATCTCGGTTTGATGTGTGGGGATACCTCTGAAGACAAAAAAAAAATATATATGAGTTTTGTTCCAATTGGCTTTTTCTATTTTTTTAACACTAATACATAGACATAGCCATAAAATATATTTTATTTTATTCAATTTTAATGAAAATATTTTATTTTTATCCTTTTTTTTAATTATCAAAAACGCTTTACAACTTTATATTTTCATTTCCGAAATATAAATTCTCAGTTTTTTGTTTTTTGTTTTTAAACTCTATATACTATATTACATCATTGAGACATCTCAAGCCATCACCATTTATATCTTTAGTATATATTACTACTTTCAAACAATATCATTGCCAATTGCAATAGGACTCGATACCTTTAATTTTTTTAATAAATTATTATATTTAAAATGAACCCATGCACCACCATCAATTTCATCAAATATATATTTATTATTTTCCAATTCATAATATTTTAATGGGTCCTCAACTTACATATCGTAATTATTTTATCATATCGTTTCATTAAAAAAATATTAAATCAAACATTTCTCATTCTACATCATATTAATCTTTTCGTCAAAATTCCTACAATCAAACATATTTTTAATGTCTTTCGTTTGAAAGTGGTTTTCTCTCTATTGGAGAGTGTGCCCTGTTCCCGCTCGGGACTTCCCCCTTCTTTTTTCAATTTCCGTGTTATTCGTAATGCCTTCTTGAATTTTTTTCGCCATTAATGCTCTTTGTTTCGCTTATTCGGTTTGTTTGAAGTCTTCATCGGGCCGTTTTGTTTTGTGTTTTTCTCCGTCTTAGTATAGCTTTCTCTAATCTCCTTTTTGTCATGTTTTCTTGTTTTCTTCACATTGCAGTCCGTGAATCGTGAATCGAGTGGGTAATTGTGTTTGGGTGATTCTCGCTTATGGAAGGGTGTCAAGATACAAAACCAATTTTCTCAAAAAAAAAAAAAAAAGATACAAAAACCAGTTAAATGAAAAACTTTTCATTTAACATACATTTACATTTCATTTGTATAGTTGGTTATGTTAGTTATGTCGGTTAGGTTAGTTAAGAAGAGTAGTTTAATTTTTGTTGTATATTGCTCTATATAATGAGCCTCATGTACAGACTTTTGATTCATTCGATTCAATTCAACGTTCATTTCATGTTTCCAGTTATACCAATTCACATGGTATCGCTTGAAAATTTTTAATCTCTTCCGCACGCATCTTCATGATTCCGATTGCATCTTGCAATCCTTTTCTTCTATTTTGATTGATTCTATAATCAATCCTTGATTCTCGCAAGATTACTTAATCTTGATTCTTCTTCCCGTAAGAACAAATTCTTGATCACAAATTCAAGATCTCACAAAAATTGAGAATTATAATGGCTACCACCATTCAACTTGATGATCCTTCATCACCATTTTTCTTGCATCCCGGTGATAACCCGTGCGTTGTAATCGTGTATGAAGCCTTTTATCGGGAAAACTATATCTCATGGAATAGAGCGATCCTCATGGCATTGAGTGCGAACAAGATAGATTCATTGATGGATCGATTCTTTGTCCCACCTTCATCATCCCCCGCTCTCCACAATGCTTGGCAAAGAGCAAATAATCTTGTCTTTGTCTTGGCTCCTGAATTGGTCTGCAAAGATATCGACATGAGTCTATTATTTTTTACAACAAATAAAGAAGTTTGGGATGAACTCAAGATAAGGTATGCTCGTAGTGATGGCCTCGAGTATTTCATCTAGAAAAATCATTGAGTTCCGTTTCTCAAGCTATCAATTCTATCACCATTTACTATAACCAATTTAAGAGCCTATGGGATGAGTATGTAAGTCATCGTCCACTCATGAAATGCTCCTGTGGTGCATGTTCTTGTAACATTTCTGCTATGATGGCTTCTACACAACAAAATGATTCAGTAATCCAGTTTCTCATTGGCCTGAATGATTCATATGCTCGATTAAGAAGCCAACTGCTTCTCAATTCTCCTTTGCCATCTCTAACCAAAGTGTATTCACTTCTCCTTCAAGAAGAAGCCCAAAGAGGGTTGACAAATTCAAGTGTTTATTCACACCCCATTGAGTTTGTGGCCATGATAGCTAATCAACAGAATTTTTCCAAGTTTCAATCCACAAAAGATAAGAAAAAACCAAGGTGTTCCCATTGTGGATTCAAATATTCAATGGCCATACTATAGACAAATGTTTCCAAATAATAGGATATCCACTGGATGGAAAGGCCCTAAGGGTCCAAGAACCTTCAAAGAACGTGTTGCTGCAAATATTGTATCAAATTCTTCTCGAGAATCATCAAGCTAGTCACTCGAGAAAGTTCCATATTTTCAAAAGAAATGTTAGAACAATTCTTGGCTTATGCTCAAGCTCATCAAGCCAACTCATCCTCCAACTACGAGGTTATACACTCTGCGACAACGGCCTTTCCACAACCAATTTCCTCTACACACGTTAATTCTACAAACCATCCAATTCGGGTATCATTTCTTTACAAATACAAAATTGGATCTTAGATACTTGGTGCAATGATCACATGATCTGTGATAAATCCTTATTTACAAATGATCCTATACTGTCTCAATACCTATTTCTTTACCTAATGGTCAAACTACTATTGCTTCTCATATTGGTGAGGTTCAATTATCTGCAGACTTAATACTTCATAAAGCCTTGTGTGTTCCTTCTTTTTCCTTTAATCTTATATCTGTTTCACAATTAGCCAAAACTTCAAACTATGTATTGCATTTCTTGGCTTCTCACTGTGTTTTGTAGGACATTCACAACCAGAGGATGATTGGTTTTGCTGAAGAAAGGAATGACTTATATCATTTCAAACTCCCATCAGCAACATCTGTAGTTAATATAGATCCTCTTCTGTGGCATTTAAGACTAGGACATATCTCAGCAAATAGATTGTCACTATTACCTCAAATTACTTCTAAAGTTTCTAGTTTTGATTCTTGTGATGTTTGCCATTATGCCAAACAAAGGATATTACCCTTTTCTGTTAGCAATTCAACTTCTAGTCAAATTTTTGAGCTCATTTATTGGATGTCAACAATGCATTTCTGCATGGAGAACTGAATGAAGAAGTCTATATGGTGCCACCCCCAGGTTATTGTTCACAAAATGATACAAGAGTTTGTAAGTTGACAAAAATCTTGTATGGTCTAAAACAAGCATCTAGACAATGGTTTCAAAAGTTAACATCTTGCTTACTTGTTTATGGTTTTAATCAATCAAGGCCTGATTCATCTCTTTTTATAAAATCTGATACTGATTCTTTGCTCATTTTATGTGTTTATAATGATGACATAATTCTAGCTGGCAATGATATAAAGGCCATTGAAGCAATCAAACAACATCTTGATAACCAATTCACAATCAAAGATCTTGGAACTCTAAAGTACATCTTGGGAATAGAAATTGCTAGAACAGCCAAAGGAGTTCATCTTTGCAAAGAAAATATGTTATTGATTTATTAAGCAAACAGTTACATTGGTTACAAACCAAGTTCAACACCTATGGACTCCAAACTAGATTTTCTTAACTCTGATGATACTCCTTTACAAGATCCTTCTCAATATAGAAGGCTCATTGGAAGAATGGTCTATTTAACTATTACAAGACCTGATCTTGAATATAGTATTCAAACCTTGAGTCAATTTTTATCTAAACCTAATGTTTCTCATTTGGCTACAGCACATAGAATACTTAGATACATCAAGGGGTCTCCAGGTAAAGGCCTTTTCTACTCCTCAGAATCAGCCTTACATCTAAAAGGATTCAAAGATGCGTACATCGGGCTAGATGTCCGCATACGAGAGAAGTATCAGTGGATATGTTGTGTATTTGGGTGAATCTTTGATCTCCTGGAAAGCAAAGAAGCAACCAACTGTTAGTAGATCTTCAGCAGAGGCAGAATACAGGGCAATAACATTGATTACTTGTGAAATCCAATGGCTAACATACCTCCTTCAAGATCTCAAAGTCCATTAAACAACACATGCCCTCATATATACTGATAGTAAATCAGCTTATTGCATCTCACAGAACTCCTGTCATCATGAACGCACAAAACATATTCAGCTTGATTGTCACTTCGTCAGAGAGAAAATACAAGAAGGCCTACTTAAGCTACTGTGCATTCCTTCAACTCAACAAAATGCAGACATTTTGACAAAACCTCTTTCAGCTCCATTGTTTATCCATTTCACCAGCAAGTTGGGCTTAATTGACATTCATGCCTCACTTGAGGGGGGGTGTCAAGATACAAAACCAGTTAAATGAAATACTTTTCATTTAACATACATTTACATTTCATTTGTATAGTTGGTTATGTTAGTTATGTCGGTTAAGTTAGTTAAGAAGAGTAGTTTAGTTCTTGTTGTATATTGCTCTATATAATGAGCCTCATGTACATCTTTTGATTCATTCAATTTAATTCAAAGTTCATTTCATGTTTCCAGATTAAACCAATTCACAAAGGGGATCTGGTTGATGGGCTGAAAAAGTTCTCATTATCTGAAGTTGAGAATATAGGGGTGGAACTTGAGGAGGTCGATGTGGTTGGAAGTATTGAGGAAAGCAAAAGAAGCTTGTTCGGTAAAGGTCATGGCTGTAAGAAGGCTAACTTCACAGGGCTCAAAAATTTGTTGCAAGGTATCTGGTCAACCAAAAATCCGTTTCGAGTTCGCGAGCTAGGGGTCAACCCGTACAAGTTTGTCTTCTTTGATGAGGAAGATAAAAATAAGATTCTTAATGGGAGTGGTCTGACCTTTGGTAACCGATATGTGTTATTAAAGGAATGGTTTGAAAGAATGGTTATTGCGGAAGAATTATTTAATACGATTGATCTTTGGGTACAGGGTTAGAAATATTCCTAGCCATTGGATAACAACAGAAACATGGATGAAGATAAGAAGGTTGTTCTCGGCTATTCTGGACATTAATATTCCAGAAACTGGGAGTACTAAAGGGAGAATGATCAAATTGCAGGCTTCCATTGATTCGAACAAACCTCTTTTGAGAGGTACAAATATTTCATTGGGTGGAAGTAAGTGGTGGGTGGATTTTAAGTATGAGAATTTGGTCGGGTTGTGTTATTACTGTGGGTTAGTGGGTCATATTGAACGAGGGTGTTCGAGTAGGAAGGATGATCTTAAAGGTAACACATTGAGGGAAGGTCAGTTTGGTGATTGGCTTAAGGTGGAAGAGGGAGGTAGTTCTTCCTGGAAGGTTGAAACTAAGAAGAATGATGAGACTGCAACATTAAGGGTTCTCCTGATCTTTTGAAAGCTAACCATCCTGAGGATAGGGGTAAAAGTATTAAAGGGATGATTTCACCTCAGGAATTTAATGAGGCTAGTTTTTTGCCTATGGATACTGAGGATCTGAGTGGCTTTCCTTTCGTAGTTAATACCCAAAAATCCGAGGCCCTGGTTTCTATTCCTATCTCTCAAGAGAGAAAAGAGCTCCTCTTGGAAATACCCCGAAATGTGCAAGGTAATTTGATCTCCAACAATAATATCGGCAGTGTTAGAGGGAGAAGGGGAGGAAGATAAGAGGAGGGGGCGGAACCGAGAGAAGTGGGAGTGTTCATTCTCAACTAAATGAGATGTTGGTGTGTACTACGGCGTAAAAAGATTAAGATCTCTATTGGATGTGCAAGATGTTGGAAATGAGTTGGAGGAAGCACAAAATGGAAGTAAGAATCAAAATGAATGACGAAGAGCAATCATTGAGTCCCATGGTGGTGGTAGCTAGCCTAGATTGGCCCTAACCCCCAATGATAGTTGGGCGTGGAATTGTAGAGGTGCCGGAGGGCCCTCTACGCTTCCCAAATCAAGGAGGTTAAAAGACTCCAACTTCCCGATATTATGTTCATTAGTGAGACTCGAAAAAGAAATCTTTTGTTACTATGTATGTGTAAGAATCAAATGTGGGTAATAGATGGATGTGTGTGGATCCTCTAGGAAAGAGTGGGGATTTACTGTGGTTCTGGTCGAAGCAAGTGCGTATCATCCAGATTATTTGTAACAGCTTCAGCGTGGAAATTGAATTCTGTGTTCATGGTTCCAAGATTGTTTCATGGGTTGTCTTCATATACGCTAGTACTTGTCCTATTCAGAGAAAAGATCAGTGGCAATATCTTGTGGGGAGGCAAAAGTATTGGGGTCTCGATTGGATTGTTTTGGGTGATTTTAACAATATTTTGAGTATGGATGATAAAAGAGGGGGTAAGATTAGGCCTCCTTCGAGCTTTAACTGCTTTCAGAGCTTCGTGAGGAATTTAGGTATGGGAGAGATACCATTTCTGGGGCATGCATTTACGTGGTCTAACTTGAGAGTGAATGATGAATTTGTCGAGGAAAGATTAGATCGGGCTTTTGGATCTCCGAATTGGCTTCTCTCTTATCCCAAATTTGTGGTTCGCCATATTTTCAGATCCTCTTCTGATCACTACCTGCTAATATTGGATTCGGAGCCAGAGAATCAAAAATCTAAGAGAAGATTCAACTTTGACAGAAGATGGGTGGATATGAAGGGTATTGATCAAGTGGTTCAGTTGGCTTGGAACTCTCCTCAAAGTGGTACTACTATGTTCCAAATCCAGAATAGAATTAGGGATTATAGGATTGAGATTCTGAAGTGGAATAGTAATATCAAATCAAATTCAGCAAAAGAGATTAAGGAGATTTCTGATCATATGGAAGATTTGAACAAATTGGGGAGGGGGGGGGGGTCAGCGGGACTGGGAGGATTGGGATAATCTTAAAAGTGGGCTTAATGAAGCTTATTCGAGGGAAAAAATTTTCTGGAAACAAAAGTCCATAAATCAATGGCTTAAAGAAGGTGACCGGGACATAAAATTCTCCCATGCGTGCACAATTCAAAGACAAGAATCTAATGCTATTGAAAGGCTTGTAAAAGCTAATGGTAGCTACTGTGAGTATGAGGAAGAAACTGTTGAGGTTATCACTAGCTTCTACAAGGATCTTTTTACATCTTCTAATCCAAATTCGGGGGACTCATTGCTTAAAGGCATCCCAAAAACGATTACCCCTCTCCAGAATCAGTGGTTAACAAGGCCTGTTGGTGATGAGGAAATCAAGGAAGCTCTTTTCGGTCTTAATCCATTCAAAGCCCTGGGGCCCGATGGAATGTCAACTTTGTTCTTTCAACATTTCTAGAGTCAGGTGCATGTTAAACTTTGTCAAGTTGTTAAAAATTTCTTTTCAAGTTTAAAAATGCTTCGTAGTATGAATCACACTCTTGTAACCCTTATCCCTAAAATTAAAAATCCCTCCTCTATCTCTCATTATAGGCCCATTAGCCTTTGCAATACGGTCTATAAGATTATTTCTAAAATTATTGCCTCTAGATTGAAACCCTGTCTTCATTAATGCATTTGTGAAAGCCAGACGACATTTGTTCTGGGAAGACAAATTCTGGATAATGTCATTATGGCTCATGAGTGCTCCCACTTCCCGAATAATCATAGTAAGGTCTCCTAAACACTTTATGGCTATTAAGTTAGATATGGCTAAGGCCTACGATCGAGTCGAATGGCACTTCCTTGGTAAAGTGTTATACTGGATGGGGTTCTCGCCCATTTTTGTGTCTTGGATTCTTAATTGTGTGCAATCATCCTCTTTTTCCTTCTTAATCAATGGTGTGTCTAAAGGTTTTGTTTGTCCTTCAAGAGGTATTCGTCAAGGGGATCCTCTTTCTCTCTACCTTTTCCTCATTATTTCAGAAGCTCTTTCTAATCTTATTCAGCAATCTTGTAGTAAAGAATTGTTTAAAGGACTAAAGATTTGCAGAAAGGCTCCGGCTGTCACTCATTTATTTTTTGCAGACGATGCGGTATTATTTTGTGAAGCAAATATTGGACAAGCAGTGTGTGTTAAGAATATTCTGGAAAATTCTGTGGAGCTTCGGGACAAAAGGTTAACATGGAAAAGTCTTCGGTGTTTTTCAGTGTTAATACTTCGGAGGATGTTAGGAAGGATATCTGTCAACTCTTAAGTGGTATCCAAGAGCAGAAGAAAATTAAACATTTGGGGGTACCGTTGATTGTGGGGAGATCCAAGAAAGAAGTGTTCAAATATATTGTTGAGGTGGCCAAGAAAGAATTCTTAACTAGAAATCCTCTTTCTTGAGTTTGGCGGGGAGGGAAGTTCTGATTAAATCCGTGCTTAGTGCTTTGCCCACTTATATTTTGTCTTGCTATAAGATGCCTTTGGGTATTTATGATGCTTTTAATAGAGTGTTGGCTGATTTTTGGTGGGGATTATCTGAGGATGGAAAGAAAAAAATGCATGGGGTTGCGGTTGCTTGGAATACGATTGTAGCTCCTAAAGAGTTTGGTGGATTGGGATTCCAGGATATAGGGGTATTTAATGACTCTCTTCTTGCGAAACAACTTTGGAGAATTATAACGCAACCCAATCTGATTATGTGTAAATTGTTGAAAGCTAAGTATTGCTCGAAAGGGGGTATCCTCAATGTGGAATCCAAGTCCACTGATTCAATGATCTGGAAGAGCATTATGAAGGCTAAATATGTTCTGGATGTTAGTCCGGGTTTTGATGTTTCAGATGGTAAATCTATTAGAATCTGGGAGCACAAGTGGATCCCTAATTGTTTATTCCCCACCTCTATGGGTCTTCCTGGTTCGAATTTGTGTGTCACATGGGTAAGTGAGCTACTTCATCAGGGAAACCAGTGCTGGAATATTGAACTTATCCATCATTTATTCAGTGAGCATGAGGCTAAAGCCATCTTGGATATTCCAATTTTTTGTGAAAGAAGGAGAGATATAATTATTTGGAAACTGACCCTTGACAAGAAGTTCTCTGTGAAGTCGGCTTATAAAGCTCTGGTCTTTCAATCTCAGCAATCCAGAATTATGGCGGAAGGAAGTTCTACTCGCAAGGTTCAAGGAAAAATGTGGCAGAGTGTGTGGAAGATGAGAATTAAAGGCAAGATTAAACATTTTATCTGGAAGTGTCTCCAAGGTATTCTTCCGGTTAAATCTTTTCTGGCTAAAAGAAGGGTGGTTCTGGATCAGATTTGTTGTCTTTGTGGGGAGGACATTGAAACTATTGACCATCTCTTTTCATTGTGAAAGAGCAAATAAAATGTGGTTGATTGCTCCGGTCCAGTGGGAGGGTATCCAAAGCAAGAAGCTGAGTTTTAAAGAATGGTAGATTTCGCTGTGTAGGGGTGATGGTAAGGGTGTCTTTCAGGATCGTATTCAACTATCAACTTACCTTCTCTGGTGGCTTTGGGAAACCAGGAATATGTGGTCGCTTTCAAAATAAACTTATTCCCCGTGGTGAATTGGTTTCAATGGTTGTTAAAGAATGGACTGAATTTGAGTATATTCTGTGATGGGGTGTGGATTGGTTGTTTCCTTTAGGGTTCTTTTGAACCAGTTTAGTAAGCTGTTAATCTGGTTTTTGGCATGGTTTTGAGCAGATGTGGGATGACGATTGATGTTGATGTTATGTGGTTGGTTGGATGCTTTGATATTTTTGCTACAGGGTCATTAGGCATTATCTTTGTCATCCTTGATTCTTTTTTTCGTCTGTTTTTGTTTCTGTTGTGATTCTTCTGTTCAAGAATCCTTTTCCTTTCATGGGGGTTTGTCCCATGAAGGGTGCTTGGCAAGTGTGCCACCTCTTGTAAATCAGTTATTTGAGTTATTTATGAAATTCACTTTCGTTTCTAGCATAAAAAAACATATTTTTAATTTTTCACATTTTTTTAAAATTTATCAAAAAATTAATTCAGAAAATGAAGAAATTTCTCATTACGATTAGAGCGACAACAGGTTGGGCCGGACCAAGACGTAAAATCAGGTCCGGCCGGCTCGAAATTTCATCGGGCTATAATTATTGTAGCCCAATTCGGCCAGTCTATCACATGAAATTTTGATCAGACTACATATATGGGCTTGTCGGGCTTCGGGTTATTTGGGTCGGACCAAAGTAGGTTTGATCCTTTTTGGGTCTCTAAAAATGGAGCCCAACCTAGCCCATCACGTGTAATTTTGATCGAATTATTTGGGCTTATCGTACTTTGGGTCATTTGGGTCGGACTAAAGTAGACACGGTCCTTTTTGGGCCTCTAGCCCAACCCAGCTTTATAGGCAGGTTGGGTCAAATTTGCCAGAACCATGTGTCATGTATTTTCTTTTTAAATATAAATATAAGATTTGGATCATGTGATTCCACGCACTTAGGGTGAGTACGCGAGGAAAACCCAGTCGTTGAGTAACTTTTTTTAATGGTCAAGATTTAATTCACCTTTTTCATTTTTAATTAGTTTAAAATAATTTTAAGGGTACTTGGGTAATTTTTGGAGGATGAATCGATAAGTTACCATGTAAAACTGTAATTTTTCCACCTTTTCACAGACTTTCAATTCGTGCCCGGACGTGGAGAGATAAGTTTTTGGATTTCATGGAATGACATTATATACGAATCGATTATTCATCTAACACAATATTTGGTTCGAAGTTCTATTTTTTTCAGAAGTCTGTAGTCGTTAGGTGTTCGAGTGCATTATAGAACTAGCCGAAATTAATTGTTCGAAATCTCGATTTTCCCTTTCTATAAGTTGTTCCTGCATTTGTTTTTTCTGCTTTTTTGTTGTGACTTTTATTGTATCCCTGGGTTTTATTTCTTCGTTGTTTTGGGTTTATTTAAGAAATGTGTGTTTTGATTTGTTTTCCGATTTTCTTAGCCCTAGGTTATGGGTTTTTTAATTTTTAATCTCATGGTAAGCTATTTATTGTTCTTTGTAGTTCTATTTTATAATTTGAAAAAAAAGAGCATTTCTTTGTAATTTGTTTTGATGTTCAGAGGAAATTATGCCACATATTGGACAACTTATTGATGGATGGCAACAAAACCCAAAAGTATGAACGCATTCCAAAAAACTGGTACGAGTAGTACTGTTTGGTTTTTTGTGTAACATGATTTTTCTTCGTTAATAAACACATGTTGCATATTTATTAAGAATCAGATGCATATGAGGTGTTCATAGATTCGAGTTCGAATTTTTTACTAAATACATGTGTATTTCTAATTGCATGTATTGTAGGATTATATTACATAGATAATATATAATTAATGCATATGTAAAACACATGTGCATTGTTTATTGTTTGTATAATATGATTATATTACGTAGATAATATATAATCACTGCATATGTAATATACATGTGTATTTGTTATTGCTTGTATAGTAGGATTATATTACTTAGATAATATATCATCATTACTTATGTAATATATTATATGCAAGTTTGTTAGGGATTGAATGTATTTTTCTTTAATATGGTTGGTGTAACCACTTGTTTATTTTTTGGTTTTGAGAGTTAGATTTTTTCCAGTATGCTTTGGCCAAGGCCTGTCTGTCAACAAGTTATTTCATTAAAAATTCCAGGCCCCATTTGTATTTGTGTTTTTAATTGCATGTATAGTATGATTCTATTGCATAGATAGCATATAATTAGTGTATATATAATATACATGTGTATTTTTTATTGCTTGTATAGTGGGATTATATTGCATAGATACTATGTAATCAGTGTGAATGTAATATACATGTGTATTTTTTGTTGCTTGTAGTAGGATTATATTATATAGATAGTATATAATATTTTCTTATTTAATATATTATATGCAGATTGTTAAGCATTGAGTGTATTTTTATTTAATGTGTTTGTTGTAACTACTTGTTTGTTTCTGGTTTTCAGTGTCAAATTTTTTCCAGTATGTTTTGGCCAAGGGCTGTCTGTCAACATCTCGTTACATTCGAAATTCCAAGCCCGTTCGTCTTTGTATGCTTTGGAGAATCGAGGGATAATGAAAATAAAGTTGACTACGCTATTTTTGTTGTGCGCCATATGGAGACATATAAGGGTGGAGGTATTAGGGATTGGGAATATGGGTTGGAGAAAGAAAATGTCGCACAAATTTCGATGCTGAGAACAAAGTATTGTGTTGTTATTTCCCTTAACGATATGAACGAACAAAAGGCGTTGAATTTGGTGGAGGCAAAGAAATTTAGTGGTACAAAGTGGAGAGTGGGGTGGAAAAGCAAGGAATGAATTTATGATTTAGTAACGTAAATTTGGCTTTTTTGTGTTATGAGGCAAGCACCAAGACAATTTATGTGATTTATCTTTATTTAAATATGTAAAATTCACATGAATATTTAAGCAGGAATTTGTTATGGGCTTGTTGACTATTGACATAATCTTTATTGGTAGCTTTCATTTTAATGTGTTTCTTCAATTGTAAATTGTACTTTTTTATTATATAATATAATAGTTATACCAAACAATGCATAAATATGTAAGTTCATTATACTAATTTAGCTTCAAGCTACCACAAAATTTACAACAAATTAATATTGATATTCATTTAGACAGTGCATGTTTAATATAGAATTGGTGCATGTTTAGACTTCTATTCATGCTTGGTAGATGTGTAAACAATTTCAAAGTATATATTTTGAATCTTGGTTGGCATATATATGCAGTGTCTATGGGTTTTATTTTGTCATTGGATTATGTAGTATTTTTTTTTTATTAATTAGTTCTAATTGCGTTGTAAGATTACAATGATTGTATATATAGAGATAATGTTATGCTTGTGTATAGGTCTAGTATTCTTATGTAGCAGAAGATATTTAAAGTGCATCTCTAAATAATATAATCGAATTTTCATAAAATATAGAGAATATCATTCACGACGAATAATGTAATAAGAAAATATTTTCAATTATATGTTTGGTTATACTGCATATGTAAAATAACGATGTTATATTGATAGATATAATATATTGCTTATACAGAGGTGGTTATCCATTTCTTATCCTTTTTCGGAATTTATTGTATATGCACTACATATACAATATATATTTGATACATTTTTACTATTATACCATGCTTGTGTAGATGTATACATATTTTGATTTTAACACCATATTGTGCATCCTAAAAATATAAAAATAACCTCACGTAAGTTCATGTTGAAAAGAATACAAGTTTAAAATGTAATACAACAACATATTTAAGTTTCTTTATCATTGTGTTCTACTATTGTGGTTTACCAACGTCCTCACACTTTCCACAATGTCTCTTTAAGCGTAGTGCTTTCTTCGGTCCTTCTCATAAAATTAAATTTCAATTAATTTAGCATTACAAGCCTTATTAACATGCAATATATAATAATCTCGTAAGTACAATAAAAATTGCTGTAAATTTTGAGTAATATTATTCAGTAGTAATACAAGAATACTACATATGCAACAAATTAATCGCATGTAAGCAGTGTTCATAGGAAAATACACATATTGCTTATCTTTAGAAAATTCACAGATTGCTTTTTCTTTTAACAACATATCAATATAAGTTTTGTGAACTAGCAATAAACCTGTATTTTTTGTTGTTCTCTTGCAGAGTACATTAATATTAATGAAAACAACAAATTCTATCCTTGAGTGCGTCATTCAATTATAAAACATTATTACTAGCAATGATACTATTTAAGCAACACATGAAGCCAACGTATGCAATATTGTAGGTTTAAATGCAATGCCTTTTTATCTTGCATGACAAGTTGTTTGTGTCGTTAAAGTAATAATATTCAGTAATTGTACAAAAATACTACACATGCAACAAATTAATCGTATATAAGCAGGATTAATATGAAATTACGCAAATTGATTCTTTCTAACAGCATAGCAAACATGTTGTAAATTTGCAATATACATGTTTTAAATTGCAATGTATGTGATTCATCATGCAGAGATTTTTCAACTTGCGTGGTGAAACATTCTCCCATGCTTCCATCCATGGTTTGGTTCCATGTAATCTTATCTTTGTTTTGGAACTTTTGATTTTCTTTAGTCTTACAGTATATTTGTTATGTATGTTAAAGCATGGAAATAGATACATATTGTTGCTCTTGGTGTAGAAGATGATGATAGAATGATCTTTGCTAGATGTTGGGTTGTGTAGGTCCCCGGGGGTGTAAGTAAGGTTTAGAAGGGGGTTGAATAAACCTTACCAACTTTTCGATTTTAGTCCTTTTAAAATTATTACGAGTTAATACACGATAGAGTCTTTGAGGACAACTAAGTTAGTTAATCGTGAGTTAGCCACTCAACGCACTCGATGGAGCCGTTGATAAAATAACTCACTGTTTAGTCTAAACCTTAACTTGGTTTGTGATAAGTTTTTCAAATGAAAGACTTAACACCCTTGAATTTGATTTAACTTTGTTTTAACAATTGATTTTAGCACTTAGTAATTTATCGAGTTGGATAGCAAATTATCACAGATATAAAATATGTGTGCGGGAATGTAAATATCTTTGAAATGTAAATGACACAAGTAAATTTTATAGAGGTTCGAAGATGGGTAATTCTTCAACTTCTCTCTTCTCCAACTCCTGGAGGAATCCACTAAGTAATGATCAGTTCACAAAGTGGTTATCAGTCTAGAGACAAGTCTTGATCACGCAACTGACTTGCTCCTTGGACTCAGTCTAGAGATGCCTTGGTCACACAGCGGCTTCTCGTCCGACTCAACTTTTTCACAGGGGCAACTGCCTTGCTACTTCAGCTCACTTTCTCAAGCTTCTTGGATTTGATCACGAAGCCCTCCAATAACTTGAGATTGGTTCGACCTTGAACCTTCCTACAATCCTCCTTGGAAAGTAGACCCCTTTTGATTCTTCAAAAGTTTCCTCTTCAACATTTGAAGTTGTCTTTCCTTCACGACAAATTTCTTGGTGTTGGATTGATTTCCTTCGAGATTTAGGCTTGAGGATTTTGCTTGAATATCTTGAGAATATTTTGCAGTTACTGATTTGAATAAAGCTTGATTTCTCGGGTGTGCAAGGTTACCTTTTCTCAATGAAATTCCTCGGCCTTTTATAGTGAACTTTCAAAAATCTCCTGTTGAAGAGATAGATCGATTTTCAAAAGTCACTTATTTTCTTTGCTTGTCTTTTCTTGGTCTTGATCTTGAGATGTAGACCTTCCCTCGTATTAAATGAATGTCCAGACTTTTTCGAGGTTCGACACGAGGTGCGATGCTTCTCATTGGTTTATTATTTTTGCACGCTTGTGGGGTCGAGCACTTTAAGACATGGCAAAGCATGGAAGTATTACTTATTTAAGTAAAGTTCTTGACTTACAGGCAAATGATTCTTTTCGATTAACTCCTCTTTGCAAATGCTTTTCCTCTTGGTGACTTGAGTATGCTCCAATCATTGAAAGACTCATCTGTCACTTCAACTTGTGACATGGCTCCTCAAGTTGACTTAACTTACTATTCACACAACCGTCCCTCACCGTTACATCTTGATCGAGTCCTTGGTCTTTTGTCTTGGCCATACTCACCGTTCCGCAATGAGTCTTCACTTCACTTCTTTAGTTGACTTCTTGTATTCCCGTGCATAGCCGACTTGACTCGAGATCATTCAACCCTATCTATTACAATGTGAATTATAAGGAAAATGGGGTGCCAACATTATAATCTAAGTTTTACACGGCATTCATCAAAGTCTACAAAAATAATTTCCCAACATTTCCCCTTTTGATGATGCCAAAACTTAAAAATATTAAACAAAATGTAAACAGCCCGATACATACATACAACGCAAGAACAAAGAATGTATGCGTAGAATCAATCATTTTATTGATCATAGCATTCTTTGTTAGATAAATGTTTTTATCATGATTTTGATGATTATGTTCGACTTTGTTTAAATATGTTTTCAAACCAAAACTATGTCCCTAAATGTTGTCTAAATATTTCCGATCATCTTAAAATGTTTTTTTTTGGAGTATTTCTTGAAGTTTATTTTCAATAAAACATTGGACAACACATTTGTTTCAAGCTCGACCGGTCGCCCTATAGGCAACCCGTACTGAGTTGAGCTAAGAAACAGAAAATGGGACGTAAGAAAAACACAGGCGGGACCGGCCGACCCGGTGGGCGACCGGTGTGGTCGACCGGTCGACCGGCGGGCGACCTGTACTGCAAGTTGGATTTTGTTCCGACTTCTCTGTTTAAAAAAACGTCGGGCAACAACGGTCATAAATAAGGGCGACGGTCGCACCCCCTTCGACCGGTCCCCTGTGTAAAAATTCGCGAGAATTCAATTTCAATCTTATCTCTGTGCTGACGTCGAACCCGTATGTTTGACAACAAACTATCCGTTGCGTTTTGCACAACTTTTCCCTATTTTGTGGGATTGATTTCTAACAGCATATTGATGATTTTAAATGGTTTCTTTTGCACCAAATCACTCCCCAAGGAGGAGCCAATGTCCGGAAATCAAAGCCAAGACCTCTCCTATAAATAGAGGCTTCATTCAAGCAACAAGATACAACACTCTATACAAGCAAAGAGAAAACAAAGCAAACACTTTCATATATCTTGTTGTATTAGCCTTAGCACTTTCACTTGCACAAATTTGAGGTCTAGGCTTTCAATTCTTGATTACACTTGTACTCATATTGTATCAATCATTATTGAGTTGTAATCTTGATTTTGGTCATCATTCAACACAAGACATCCTTGTGAGTATTCTTGTGGTAAGAATACACTTGGATGATCTAGGTGATAGGTGTTTGAAGGTTGTGGTAATCTTCAAAGGTGTTGTAAGAGGGTTGTGGTAATCCTCAAGGTGGTGTAAGAGGATTGTGGTAATCCTCAAAGTGGTGAAAGAGGGTTGTGGTAATCCTCAAGGTGTTGTATTAATTTTTGGTAAATTAATAAAATCTTTTTTTTCTTTTTGAAATCCATCCCGGAGATACTGGGGTGGTAGAGGATTAGGCCCTAGGTGGGTTGAACCTCTTTAAATCAACGAGTGTTGTTTCTTTTCCGCTTTTACATTTTAGTTATTCACTCGTTGTTTCGAAAAAGAGGGTGATTTGCGAAAATTCGCATAATCTATTCACCCCCTCTAGATTATTGTAGCCACTTGGACTTACAAGTGGTATCAGAGCCAAACTCTTTGGCTAGCTCGTTCCGAGTAAAGAGGAAAGATCCATGGCTACAAATGATGCTCATCTCACCACCGGCGCCTCTACCAATAAGCCACCACTATTCGACGCCAACAACTACACATTTTGGAAAGACCGTATGGAGTGCTTCCCTACAAAGTGCGGGTTTGACATTTGGAATGTGGTCATTGAAGGAGTTGATCAACCAACAAAGAAATCGGAGGATGGCACCTTGGCTCCTAAACCTTTCAAGGAATTTGATGAAAATGACAAGAAGGCTTTTTCTCTAAACGGTAAGGCCTTAAATATTTTGCATTGTTCTCTTACCGCCACCGAGTACAATCGCATAAGAGGCATAAGGTCGGCACATGAGGTTTGGGAAAAATTGGAGACAATCTATGAAGGGACTAAGAAAGTCAAGCAAGCAAGAAAGACCATGCTTGTTAAAGACTTTGAAAACTTTAACATGTATGATGGCGAAAGCATCTCCAAAATGGTGGAAAGGCTTGACAATATTGTCAACCCTCTTGTGGCCTCGGCAAAGTCATCTCCGAAGAAGACAAGGTGACCAAGGTACTAAATGCACTTCCTACTCATGGTCCGAAAAAGTAACGGCAATCACGGAGGCACAAAATCTTGAGACACTCAAGTTTGATGAGCTTATTGAAACCTACTCATCTATGAAGTCTATCTCAAGGAGAGGAAAAATTCCAAACCATCCACAAATCAATCGGGTATGCAAATTATTCCTAAAGGTCTTGCTTCTTCTTCTAATAATGCATACTATGATAATGATAATGATGATGAGGAGACGGCCGCACTTGTTCGAAAATTTGCAAAATTTGTGAATAAAAATAAAGCAAGAAAACCAAGAGATAATGCTTGCTTTAAATGCGGAAAACCCGGCACTTCATTGCCGATTGCCCAAAGCTCGATGAAGAGGAGCAAAAGAAAAGGAAGCCTTTCACAAAAAGAAGGCTCTAAATGCGGAAGTCAAAACATGAGATGAACTACTCGAAACAACCGATGAGGAAGGAGAAACCGAACACGGTCTCATGGCTATAGACGATGAAAACAATGAGGTACACTCAAATTCTTCTACTTCCTCCATAGTTGATGACTTGCAATGTGATTTTGATGAATTGCAAATTGAGTTTCAAAATTTAATCGTTAAATACAAAAATTTGAAAAAGGAGCATAAGGAGATTAAGGTTGAAAAGGAAAAATTATTTACCTCTTATGAATCTTTAGACAAAGCTCATGCTCTTACTCTTACTAGAATTCATTCTCTTGAAACCGAAAAGGAATCGCTCACAAAAGATATTGAATGTTTGAAAAATGACGTGCATCGTTTCAACATAAGTACGGATAAAGTCACAAAATTTTAGATGCACAAAGAGGTGAGCATTCCAAATCGGGACTTGGTTATAAGCCATTTCAAAGTGTTTTTAAGAAAAATAACCAAGGTCCAACTTTTGTACGTGCTAATAATTATAATACTCCTACTTGTTTTTATTGTGGCAAAGTTGGACATTATGCTAATAATTGCAAATTGAGAAATAGCTCAAGACATGTTTGGAGACCCAAAGGTCTCAAGACTAACCCCCATGGACCCCAAAATTATAGGGTACCTAAAAGAAATTCTTTTGTAGGTAATAGGGGCTATAACAACCATGGAGGATTCGAAATGGCTCGTGGACAGCGGATGTTCACGCCATATGACCGGGAGGAGAGAGCTTTTTACCAACATCAAGCTCCAAGAAGAGGGTATGGTCATGTTCGGCAATGGCAAAGGAAAAATTCTTGGAAATGGAGAAATTGGTAACTCTTCTTTCTCTCTTTGTAATGTTCTTTTAGTAGAAGGGCTTAAGTTTAATTTGATAAGTGTTAGCCAACTTTGTGATTCAAATTATGATGTTTCTTTTAATAAAGAAAAATGCCTTATTCTTAAAAATGGTAATATTATTTGTGAAGCAAATAGAAAAGGCAATCTTTACAAAATGTGTACTAGTGATTTGGTTAGTCAAAATGTTTCTTGTCTTGTCGCCAATAATGATTTAACGAATTTATGGCATAGGCGACTCGGACATGTTGGATACAAGAATTTGAAAAATATTTACAAAAACCAACATGTAAAAGGACTACCCAAATTGAATTTTGAAAATATTGGCTTATGTGACACTTGTCAAAAGAACAAATTAGTTAAGAGTAGTTTTAAGCTCAAAAATGAAATTTCCACTACCAAACCCCTACAATTGCTTCACCTTGATTTGTATGGGGATATTGGTACGCTAGTCTAAGTGGAAAACATTACACTTTCGTTATTGTCGATGATTTTTCTAGACACACTTGGGCTCTTTTTCTTGCAAATAAAAGCGATGCCGTTAATGAGTTTGTTAAGTTGTGTAGACGCATTGAGAATGAAAAGGAAGATACTATTAAAACTATTCAAGTGATCGAGGCGGAGAATTTGACGGTGAGTTTAGAGTCTTTTGTGAAACCAAGGGATATACACACAACTTTTTTCTACTCCAAGGACACCTCAACAAAATGGTGTAGCCGAAAGGAAGAATCGGACGCTACAAGAAATGAGTCGGTCCATGCTCAATGAATTTTCTCTTCCAAAATTTTTTTGGGCCGGCCGTAAGTACCGCTTGCTATGTCATTAATCGAGTTTATATTCGTCCTAAAATGAATAAAACTCCATATGAGCTTTGGAAAGGAAGAACTCCAAATATTAGTTATTTCAAAATATTTGGATGTAAGTGCTTTATTTTGAATACTAAGGATCAATTGGACAAACTTGATCCTAAGGCCGATGAAGGAATATTTATGGGGTATTCAACCAAGAGCAAAGCATATCGGGTTTACAACAAGACTAGCATGGTTGTTGAAGAATCTATTCATGTCAAATTTAATGAAGCCTCGGGTGTTGAAAGAATACCCAATGACGATAGTGATGAAGAGGATATTGTTGAACCTATTGTTCAAAGTGATGCTCATAATGATAAACCTTCTATTTCATATGATCAACCTTCAAGTTCAAATGTTCCTCAAGAAGATAGGGGTGATACTTGAATCTTCCCGTAGCATTGAAATTTAAGGAGATCACCCAATAGATCTTATTATTGGTGATCCCCTTGATAAAGTAATGACTCAAGAAATTTTGCCGAAAAGCTCTTATTTCTCAAAAAGAGCCTAAAAATGCTAAAGAAGCTATTGAGGATGAGGATTGGTTTCTAGAGATGCAAGAGGAATTGAATCAATTTGAAAGAAATGATGTATGGGAATTGGTACCTTGTCCTCCTTCTCAAACCATTATTGGCACAAAATGGGTTTTCCGGAACAAACTTGATGATCAAGGCAACATTGTTCAAATAAGGCAAGGTTAGTAGCTCAAGGGTATTGTCAAGAAGAAGTATTGACTATGATGAAACTTTTGCACCCGTAGCACGTTTAGAAGCTATTCGTATTTTACTTGCCTATTCTTGTTTCAAAAATTTCAAACTTTACCAAATGGATGTCAAATCCGCTTTCTTAAATGGTATTATTCAAGAAGAAGTCTATGTTAAACAACCTCCGGGGTTTGAAAATTTTTCTAGGCCTAATGATGTTTATAAACTTAAAAAGGCTTTGTATGGTTTAAAACAAGCACCCGTGCATGGTATGATAGACTTAGCTCTTTTCTTTTGCAAAATGGTTTTACAAGAGGTAAAGTTGATACTACACTCTTTGTTTTTGAAAAAGGGCAAGATTGTTTACTTGTGCAAATTTATGTTGATGATATTATCTTTGGTGCTACTAATGAATCTTTGTGCAAGAAATTCTCCAAGTTAATGCAAGGTGAATTCGAAATGAGTATGATGGGGAGCTAAACTTCTTCCTTGGACTTCAAATTAAGCAATGCCAAGAAGGTATTTATATTTCGCAATCAAAGTATACAAAAGAACTTTTGAAGAAGTTCGGCATTGAAGAAGGAAGAACCGTCTCGACTCTATGGCAACCAATGTCAAAATTGACAAAGATAAAAAAGGCAAGACGGTTGATGAATCCAAGTATCGAGGTATGATTGGTAGTTTACTTTATTTAACCGCTAGTAGACCGGACATTCTTCATGCCGTATGCCTATGTGCTCGTTTTCAAAGCAATCCAAAAGAATCTCATATGAGTGCCGTTAAACGGATTTTTCGATATTTGAAAGGCACTATTCAATATGGTTTATTTTATCCAAAGAATGAAAAATTTTCTCTTAAAGGTTATAGTGATTCGGACTATGCGGGTAATATTGATGATCGGAAAAGTACTTCCGATCATGTCAATTTTTAGGCGATTGCCTAGTTTCTTGGTTTTCAAAGAAGCAAAATCTGTGTTTTCTTTTCAACGGCCGAAGCCGAATATATTTCCGCCGCATTTTGTTGTACTCAACTTCTTTGGATGAAACAAACCTTAGCGGATTACAAATGCTCTTTTGAAAACGCATCCTATCTTTTGTGATAATATATCCGCTATAAATATTGCTCAAAACCCGGTTCATCATAACCGTACTAAACATATTGAGATTCGACATCATTTTCTAAGGGATTGTGTTTCAAAACGAAAAATTGAGATATCGTTTGTGCCATCTCAAGATCAATTAGCGGACATTTTTACAAAACCGCTAACTTCCGAGACTTTTGCGTCAATACGAGCTCGGTTAGGCATAATGCATATTGAATGAGGTCTACGTTTGCATTTTGCATGTTTTTAAAACTTAGGGCGAAAAATCGGATTTTTGGTTGAAAATTCGGATTTTGAAAAATTTGACAAGCGATGGGGTTGAAGAGGTTGAGGCAACCTCGCCCTCAACGTCGGCCAAATTCGCCCTCAACCACGACCAATGTCGCCCTAGGCTAAATTTTGGTTTAAGTTCGTTCTGTCTTCAGCATTTGACAGTTTCACTTCTTTTTGCCATTTTTCGTCCCCTTTGCCAAATGCACACAATTGTCACTCAAAATTGATTTTCATTCATTCAATTCATATCTTGGACTTTATATAGCATGTTTATCATCATCATTGCTCATCTTTTTCCGATCAAATGGTAAGAATTTTCCTTACTTTGCTCAATTGGGTTGAACCCTTGAGTTTATGGCTTTCTTGTATATTTCTTGATAATTTTTGCTTATAATCTTGATGAGCTTAATTATATTGTTGTATTGTATGATGTTTGATGTGAATTGGTGATGAAATTTTTTGGCTTGGATCATTTACAAGGGCTATATACAACTCTTTTTATTTTTCACGCCCACATTGTGTTCGATGAAATGTCACAATGAAAATTTCAACTTATACATGATTCTCTTGCTTTCAAAAGTTTTCTATACTTATTGGGATCACGTTTTGCCAATCAAAACAAGTGTATAACTTAATTATATTACATTTCTCCCATTTTTCTTGGATTATGATGCTTTAATTAATCAACGGTTCATAAACCGTCCCTTTGGCGCACTTTGATATTATTGTATGGTGTTTTCACCATTCTAACATTCTTTTTGATGATTCCAAAGGGGAGAAACAGGATATTGGCTCGCTAGCTCAAGAGATGCTAATAAAAGCTCGTAATAAGTATTGTGGACTCTAATACCTAGTCCATGGCTTGAACTCGGACTCGCATGACATTGATTATAAGTCTTGTGATAGGGAGCTTCTTAGCTCATGATGCAATCTATATAAGCTTGTTATAGCTTGTGGCTTCTTACTTATAATTATCGTTTGTTGATATGCTCATAAATAGGGGGAGCTTTGTATGAAATACTTCTAACGGATAGTTTACTTGTAAAACCGAAAATTTTATTTGGTTTTAAAATCGTCCTCAAGAAAATTGTTTTGGTTTGTAATCATCAAAAAGGGGAGTTTGTTAGATAAATGTTTTTATCATGATTTTGATGATTATGTTCGACTTTGTTCAAATATGTTTTCAAACCAAAACTATGTCCCTAAATGTTGTCTAAATATTTCCGATCATCTTAAAATGTTTTTTTTTGGAGTATTTCTTGAAGTTTATTTTCAATAAAACATTGGACAACACATTTGTTTCAAGCTCGACCGGTCGCCCTATAGGGCAACCCGTACCTGAGTTGAGCTAAGAAACAGAAAATGGGACGTAAGAAAAACAGGGCAGGGCGACCGGTCGACCAGGTGGGCGACCGGTGTGGTCGACCGGTCGACCGGCGCGACACAATTGCACTGCAAGTTGGATTTTTGTTCCGGACTTCTCTGTTTCGTAAAAACGCTGAGCGGCAACCGGTCCGCGACTAAGGCGACGGCCGCACCCCCTTCGACCGTCCCCTGTGTAAAAATTCGCAGAATTCAATTTCAATCTTATCTCTGCGCGACCGGTCGAACCCCATGTTTGACAACAAACTATCCGCTATTTTGCACAACTTTTCCCTATTTTGTGGGATTGATTTCTAACAACTATATTGATGATTTTAAATGGTTTCTTTTGCACCAAATCACTCCCCAAGGAGGAGCCAATGTCTGAAATCAAAGCCAAGACCTCTCCTATAAATAGAGGCTTCATTCAAGCAACAAGATACAACACTCTATACAAGCAAAGAGAAAACAAAGCAAACACTTTCATATATCTTGTTGTATTAGCCTTAGCACTTTCACTTGCACAAATTTGAGGTCTAGGCTTTCAATTCTTGATTACACTTGTACTCATATTGTATCAATCATTATTGAGTTGTAATCTTGATTTTGGTCATCATTCAACACAAGACATCCTTGTGAGTATTCTTGTGGTAAGAATACACTTGGATGATCTAGGTGATAGGTGTTTGAAGGTTGTGGTAATCTTCAAAGGTGTTGTAAGAGGGTTGTGGTAATCCTCAAGGTGGTGTAAGAGGATTGTGGTAATCCTCAAAGTGGTGAAAGAGGGTTGTGGTAATACTCGAGGTGTTGTATTAATTTTTGGTAAATTAATAAAACTTTTTTTTTTCTTTTTGAAATCCATCCCTGAGATACTTTGGGGTGGTAGAGGATTAGGCCCTAGGTGGGTTGAACCTCTTTAAATCAACGAGTGTTGTTTCTTTTCCGCTTTTACATTTTAGTTATTCACTCGTTGTTTCGAAAAAGAGGGTGATTTGCGAAAATTCGGCATAATCTATTCACCCCCTAGATTATTGTAGCCACTTGGACTTACATTCTTGTCCTTTACACACAAGTTTACAAGGTGTAACAGAGCATAATCATATCCAAGCAAACTTCAAGCATCTATGCTAAGATACAACAATAGAGAGAAAATACAACAATACTTTATTGAATGTACGGATGACTTACACACATATGTATTTACAAAAGTAAGATACACGAAAGGGTTGCGCAACACTTCATCGCCTTCACGCCTCATTCTTTCCTCTTGACTCTGTCATCATCGCTCTCTTTCTTTTCTTTTCATCTTGATTTGCTTTCTTCTTTTCATAAGCTCTCTTCGCAGCCTTCTTTTCTTTTCCTTTCTTGCCTTTCTTGCCACAAATGATCTTGCCTTTTATTTTTCTCCTCGATTCATTTCACGTATTCAAGATTCTTCCTAGCCACTTCCCGATTTGCTACTTCATCGTACCCCATCCCAAAGAGATCCTTCCCTTCTTGCCTCGTATCTACATATTTAATGTTTTTGGGTAGGGTCTGGGTTGAAAACCTCTTCCTCCACCACTTCTTCCTCCTCCTATGGGCGTATATTGTCTTCGAGTCTTCTTCTTACTAGTTGAATGGGCGGTAGGTAGTCTTTGCTTCATCGATTCTTCACACAGCTTCAGACCATTCTCCCAGTACAAATCCCAGGCTTGGGCTATAGACATGTTTTTGAAGTAACCTTCGGATTCGAGCGTTTTAAATTCTTCAACGGATCTTGGCTCGTCTTCGTTATCTGGAATGGCATCTATGTCCTTTCCTGCCGGAATGCCACCGTAAGTTTTCAGTACTTCTAGAACACGGGCATCCATCTTTCTTTCAACCTCCTTCATCCCTGCTTCCACAATCTTCCTCTTTTCAGACATAGGCACAACAGAGTGTTGGAGCGGCAGAGTCACTGGAAGTTTGCTGATTATCGATGCTATGACATGACCTTGCTGAGGGGTTTCGGCAAGCATTAAGGTCACATCCTTTGACCTTTCCCCCTCAATAACTTTTCCCTTCTCCTCCTTGTTCTCAACAGATGTCTGCTCATTCTCCTTCTTCTTCTCAACATTTGTCTCTTCCTTCAACTTCCTCAGGTATTCCTCTTCCCCTTTTTGGCATCATCGAAGGAGAGAGAAACCCGTGGAAACATCCCAGCGAGCATGAAATCCAGTTAGCTGAGAGCTGAGTTCTGCTTAGAGTCTGCTGCAGCATGTGCTGTTCGAAATTCTGGGTGAGTGGCTTTCGATTTAGCTGCCACCAATTTCATTTTAGCTATGATAAGGCTGAACTTCGTATTCATGTTCACTTCAACACGCAGAATTTCTTTTCGATGAAATTCACGCAGCAGCTCCATTTCATTTGTGTGAGAGGCATGCATTCTGTCAATATTGGCATGCATCATCTGCTCCATATCAGCATTATCAGCACTCCAAACCAACATCTTGTTGTACAATGCCTTGAAATATCGGACTTGTTCGTATCGCATTGTACTCTGCTGCTGACACCATTCCCTAATTCGTACCACAATCCCTCGTAAGTCTGCTGTGAGGGTGGCATCCCTATTGTCCAAACGCATATCTAATGAGGCCTGGTGCCGTTCGATCTTCTCAATCTCTTCGCAGATTTTCTTGAAGACTTCACGGATCTCAGCTGTAACTTCGGATTCAGCTAGCGGCCATGCAGCAGCAAAATCAAAGTCTGCTGGAAAAATGGAATCGATGGGAATTACTGGATCTGCTCGGATGTTGAAGCGTCGGTACTCTTGAGTTATCTCTTCTTCAAGGTCGGGCAACTCAATTAAGAAAGGGAATGTTTCCTCAAATGCATCATCTCACACATATGGGATCGATTGTATAGTTGTACGTGCCTTTGATGATCTGGGTTGAGTAATCCTGCTGCAGCTTTGGGAGCCTGCGCAGATGACTCGGTCTCAGCTGGGCCTGGTTGATTGGATTGGCCAGCTGACTGAGCCTCAGCTGTCTTAACAGCTTCTTCGGCCTTAGTAGATTCTGCTAAATGAATTTCCATGTCGTCAGCTGCACCATCAGCGTCATCGGAGGATGATGAAGCCTGGGGGCTTGGTTCATCATCAAAGTTGAACTTTTGACGAGCAACTTTAAAAGTTGCCGACTTCGTCTGTGGAAGAACATCCTCAATCGAGTCCTTTTGATGAGCAATAGAGTGGAATCAACGAGTCTCAAGCTAAGCTGCGGCAGCCGAGGGAATCGGGGGCTGTCCAGGGAATCATGAAGAGCACTAATCTCCTTTTTAGATTCAACAATGATGACAGGAGGGATGCTCTTATCTTCCTGGGTTTTACCCAGGGAAGTCTCAACCTCCCTTGGGCCTTTAATACCTCCGGGAGTCTCAACTGCAGTGAGGTCTTCTACAATCCCTTCGACAGACACGATTGTCTTAGGGTCTTGGACAAAGGCATCCGAAAGAGTCTCAACCCCTTGGATTGCACTTTCGGTGCCCAGTGTTAACTCCTGGGCATTTCCAACTTGTGCCTCGATCGCACCGGCGCGTCCTCGGCCGCAGAGCGGTTGGCACTTCAATTGGGACATACTCAACCTATGCGAGCTTCGTCGTGTCGATCTGCTTTGTGTTTCTCTTTCTTTTTCCACTTTGCCTCTTTTTTTCTCGCAATGTGGAGTCATCTAAGATCCTCCGACCTTTGCTGCAGTGGAGTGAGTTTCCTCCTCGGTGGCACACCAACGGGTGAGCGATGATGACGGGGTCACTCTTCTCCGACTCCCATTACTTCCGTTGAGTGCTCGGCCGTGGGGGCGGTGGTAAAACACCTTTAATAGGGGTTGGCTCAACTTGGGTGCCCAAAGTCCCGGTCTCATCGCCAAGTCCCTTGGACCCATCTTTCGAGTGTCTGGGGACGTAGTTGCAGCTATAATCGTGGCAATCTGCGCACTACCCCCAACGGGTCTATTTCGGGAGAGATTTTAAGGACTCTCCTAGTCCTTCCATCAATCGCTGCTCGTGCATCACCGATTCCTTAGAACTAGCCGCATTTCGACTTCTTTTGTGTAGCAATGGGATCCATGTCTTCATCACTTTCGGAAAACACATCAAAATGAGGGTGAGTGTGTTCTAGATTTCTAGTGAAAGGACATATGTTTGCCTTCTCCAGTGCACGGGCTTACTCTTGACTTTGTCTTCCTCGTCCGCCTTTATGATACGAGAGGATCTCCATGCAATTCTCTTCATCGAGAGCACTGTCGTGCGGTGGTAATTCCTAGTAATCGCATTAATTCTTCTTCCTCTTCTATAAATTTAGGGCGTTGAGCGCAACTGCACTGAGTTGCTTAGCTTCCATGCCCTCCATTCACGCAGTGACGGCCAAATGTCCGGATATACGGTGAGTACATGATGAGATCATCATACTCATTTTTTTCTTCCTAACCTTCTTTTTCTCGGAATGGAAGGTAGCATACTCTTTTCTCTTCGCCTTGAAGAACATCTCGTGGCGGTGGAGACACAATCCTTTCAAAGAGGAGATTCATTGTCTCACCGCTTTTCCTCCTCACCGTCCCGACTACACTGGGTCTTATGTGCCTCTGATCACCTTCAAAGAGACTTGGGCAAGCTTTCGTCAACAACTTCTCGAGACCGCACTTCTTCAAATCTCGGGAGTTTTCTCCAGCTAAGTTGCGACTAACTATCTTCTCAAGCTCAAAGCTTGGAGATTCTATTCCTTCTCTTTTGTCCTCACCGAGTAATTTCTCGGTTCGGATTTCGCTTTTTCGGTACCTTGCGGCGGGGCCGAGCATATTTCTTGGATGGAAGACTGTCTTTCTTGGCTTGCGATCCTCTTCTTCGATGGGTGGAGAAGGTATTTGGACTTCCTTCTCCGCCTCGATCGCGTGGACGGGGACACGGCCGCTCGGGCGGTGACTCGGCTGCAGGGGCGGAGCGTCCATTTTCTTTGCTGTAGGGCAACTTTCTTCTTAGCAGACTACGGGCGCTCTCTTTCTTCTGGAGGAGGAGACGGTTGTGTCCTCGGGTTTAGGCGATTCCCCTCACTAGTATCAACCCTCTTCGCATGGGCTCTTTTCTCGGGCTCTGAAAGATTAGCCCGAACATCTTCTTGTGCATAAGGAAAGGCTTTCCATGTTGAAGGGAATGCCCTTCACTTCCATCGATGGCCAATGATGGTAGGCCATAGCCGAGTGATCCTCCAAAGGATCCATCCTCCTTGTATGTCTTGTTTCAATATTCTCGCGAGTTTGTTGTACGAACTCAACCCAATTGACTTTCTTTCCTTCCATGATCGCAACCATGACGACCAGCTTTGTCTTTGACAGTTGATAGAAACTGCCAAACTTCATATCTACACACTTTGCAACGATGTCCATCAACTTGTGATAGTCGTCCTTGTGCAGCTTCTTCTTAGCTGTGTAGATAACTTTTGCAAAGACACTCCGGTTTGGCTACTTCTTTCTATGCACGGCTGACCAAGTTGACATCGACCGTATATTTCCGGCAGATGCCTTCGCACGTCAATAAACAAGCGGCTCGCAAGGTCCTTAGTGGTGATCAAGATGTCCTTGCGGTGGATGGAAGACTTAATACCTTCGTCCTGCACTTCTGCATTTGCATATAACTGTGCCACCTCTTCAGCGTAGGTCAACGAGTATTCCTTCGTAGAAAAGGCCCGAGACCGGACTTTTCCAAGATATCAACTATCTTCTTCACTAGGGTCTCATCGGAACCCCGCTTATCATTCCTTCGAAATCGCCATCGATCCGTGTGGATTTGCTTTGATAGTTTAACAAAATCGAGTTTTGGTGCCATTTTTAGAGAGTTTTACGAAATAGAACTTGATAGATTTACTTGAGGAATGGTAGGGTTTGCGAGAGAGATGAAATTGCTTTTCTCTTGCTTTGAAGATGAAGGTTTTTAGTGTGTGAGAGAGAGAAAATGAAAAAATGAGTATATACGGGTTATGAAAGGACGTGTTTTTGATTTTTGAAATTTGATCAAGATCAACGGCTCGTTTTAGCACGCTGAACCGTATTTAATTCCTTGCATTTAATGCGGCAACATTTATATCCAATCATATGCTTCTTGTGCGATTTTTGATCAGTGCGTCATTATTACGCTGACGTCATTCTTAAAAACATTCCCGCTCATTAAAAACGACTGCGTTTTTGTCACTTAGCTCATAAATGACTCAGTTTATGTCAAAAGTGACTTAACTCAGCTTCTCTCCTTCCATTAAGCAACTCAACTGTCAGCTAACTCGATACAGCTGACTTTCCGATTTGGCTGTTTCACTTGGCCGATGTGAAAAACTTGTTCATTTCTCACTGTCTATCTTCCATCTCTTCTAATTGAGTCTTCTGAGTATTAACTCAGCTCTATTAACCCTAGCTCATGCTTGAGCTCTTCAAACCTTGATTCACATAAGGGCTTTGTGAAAATGTCAGCTAACTGATTATCAGTTGGGATGTATTCCAAAATTATATCTTTCTTTTTAACATGATCTCTTATGAAATGATATCTGACATCAATGTTCTTTGTTCTTGAATGCAACACAGGATTCTGAGTGATGGCAATTGCACTTGTGTTATCACTCATAATTGGAATATCGTTTTCTTCAATTTCATAATCTCTCAGTTGTTGTCTCATCCATAAGACTTGGGCACAACAAATACCGCGATTATGTACTCTGCTTCACACCGGGAGATGGCTATTGAGTTTTGCTTCTTGCTAAACCAGAAACCAATCTGTTTCAAGCATTTGACATATACCTGAGTACTCTTCCCTGTCAACTCTACATCCAAAGATAGTCTGAGTCTGAGTAACCAATAAGCTTGAATCCACCTTCCTTTGGATACCATAAGCGGACTTCCTGGCATCCCTTCAAATATCTTATGATTCTCTTAGTTGCAGTCATGTGACTCTCCTTTGGTGCAGATTGAAATCTTGCACATACACCTACTGCAAATGTGATGTCTGGTCTGCTGACTGTTAAATAGAGCAATGACCCAATGAGTGCTCTGTATCTTGTTTGATCTACAGACTTACCATCTGCATCCATGTCCATCTTGACTGATGTATTCATTGGTATTTTCACAGATGACTTTTCTTCCATACCAAATTTCTTCATTAAATCTCTGGTGTACTTAGTTTGACTTATGAAGGTTCCATCCTTCAGCTATTTAACTTGAAGTCCTAGGAAGAAGGTCAGCTCTCCCATCATGCTCATTTCAAATTTGCCTTGCATGAGGTTTCAGAACTTATCACATAGCTCTTTGTTTGTGGATCCAAAAATGATATCATCCACGTATATTTGAACAAGCAGTTTATTCTGTCCATCTTGAATTCTCAAGAGTATTCATCCACTTTGCTTTTGGTGAATCCATTGTTAGTCGAAATTGAGACAATGTGTCGTACCATGCTCTAGGTGCTTGTTTCAATCCATATAAAGCTTTCTTGAGCTTGTACACCTTATCTCCAATGGTCTTCTGCTCAAAGCCTGGAGGTTGCTCAACATAGACTTCTTCTTCCAGTAATCCATTTAAAAATGCACTTTTCACATCCATTTGATCTACAATGAAGTTCTTGTGTGCATCATAGGCAAGAAACATCCTTATTTCTTCTAATCTAGCAACATGAGCAAATGTTTCATCAAAATCTATTCCCTCTTCTTGGCAATAACGTTTGGCTACCAACCTTGCTTTGTTCCTTACCCGTAACCTTCCTCATTCATCTTGTTTCAAAAACCCATTTTGTTCCAATAACATTTATTCAGCTCTTCTTGCATGGCTTGAATCCAATGTGTGTCATCCAATGTTTGGGACACATCTTTTGGCTCTATTTGGGAAATAAAACAAGTAACATTGCTTCTTGTTGAGCTCGGATCTGGTTCTTACACCATCTCTCACATCTCCAATGACTAGCTCGGTGGATGGTCTCTCGGCCATCTTACATCGAGGTTGAAGCAAGTTAGGGTTCACCTTCGGGTTGACTCTTGTAGTCAGTGTGTTGTTTTGAGCGACTCTTTCATCATCATTTAGTCTGATTTTCCGGTATGTCGTTGAGATTCACTATCTCATCTTCATCTTGATTGATTACTCCCGTCACTTCAACATAAGGACTCTTACGCATAGTTGGGTGATTCGACTTATCGCCTAACTCTTCTATGTCTTCTCCATTCACATTGGGTTCATCAAAAGCCACATGAATAGACTCTTTTCTGACCATAGTCCTTTTGTTCAATACTATATAGGCTTTGCTCTCAGCTGAGTATACCAAAAAGATACCTTCATCAACTTTAGCATCAAAAGCCTTTAGATTATCCTTACCATTGTTATGAATAAAGCCTTTACATCCAAATATTCTGAAGTACCCAACATTTGGCTTTCTCCCTGTCCATATTTCATAGGGAGTTTTTGTCACCGTCTCTATTAATCATGCATCTATTCTATGTGTAGCATGCAGTGTTGATGGCTTCAGCCTAAAATCTCTTAGGTAGTCCACTTCAGACTAACATGGTCCCGGAGCTTCCATGAGAGTTCTTCCTTCTTCTTTCACTACTCCCGGTCTGGTGGAGTTCTTCTTTGCAAATAACTCATGAGCAATACCATTTTCAACACAAAGACGAGTTATTATCCTATTGACAAACTCGGTTCCTCTATCGGACCTTATCTTTATAATGGTTTGGCTCTTTTCATTTTGAACTCTTTTCATCACCGAGGTAGTTCTATGAGGTTTCTTTCTTTTTGCACATAAAGATTGTCCATGTGTATCTTGAATAATCATCCACCACCACTAATGTGTATTTCTTTCCACTTACACTTTGGCCGTTCAACAGACCAAGTAAATCCATATGCAATGATGTAATATCCTTGTTGAAGAAGGACTAGACTTCTCTTTGAATAAAGATTTGATCCGCTTCCCCATCCGGCATGCATCACAAACACTTTTCTTCTTGTACACTCGAGTCCGGCAATCCTTCCACAAGGTGACTCCTTGCAAGCTTGTTGATTGTCTTGAAGTTCGATGACTCGAACAGCTTGTGCCACTACGAACTTGATTCGATTGTGCTCTTTGCTAATAGACAGTGCTTGGTGTGGCGATGAGCCGATCTACCACATACATAATCTTCTCGTCATGCGGATCCTTGCGACTATTTCATTTGATTCAGTATCTTTAATTTGGCACACTCCCATATTGAATCCAACATTATAGCCTTTATCACAAAGTTGACTTATGCTGAGCAAATTGAAGTTGAGTCCCTCAACATAAGCAACATATGTGATCTCTAATCCATTCTTCTTAATGGATCCAGTGCCTTTTATTTCCCCTGGAGCTTCATTTCCTCCAAATATGACTTTTGCACCTCTAATCTCCTTGCATTTTGACAGATTTTTCTTGTTTCCAGTCATATGTCTGGAACAACCACTATCCATGTACCAGGTTCCTTGGCACTCAGTTGTCCTTGAACCTACAATCAAAGAAATTAGTTTTTAGGTACCCATGCTTGTCTGGGTCCTGAGGGGTTAGTGTTGTAAGATGATCCAACCAACCTATAGCCAAATGACTTGACTCTAAGAGGTTGCCATCTATCTGTGCCATAATCATAACTCACTTTAGCAAATTGCTTGGGGGCTTTAGGTTCATACAACTGTCTCTTTTGTCTATATGCCTGTGTGTGTATTTTAGCAATTTCCTTCTTTGGGTAGTTGTGATGTTTCTGAGTGTAGTGCCTGGGTGCATATTTGTGCTGATGATAGCTCTTTTGCCTTTGGAATGACCTTTGTTGAGCTCTAGGTCTTTGCCATTTAGGCTTGTATTCCATAGGTCTTTGCTGATATTTCACATTGTTCCAATCAACTTGCTCGGGTAATTTCTACCATTCCCATCATATATGTTTCTTTGATGAAACTTCTCGGGTTTTTGGTAGCTCGCTCTGTTTTACTCTTCACAGTACTTTCTATTTGGAGTTTGCTTTGAGGAACTCTGCTAGATTTCTTCTCGCTTGTCCTCTCAAAGATACTCAACTCGGCTATTTTCCTTTTCCTTTATATCCGAGGCCTTTTGTTTGTGATTGTGCTTTGGAGTGAATGTGGGTGCAACATTTTGTGTTTTGGATTTTTGAGATGCTTCATTACTTGAAGATCCTTTTTCCAAAATCACTCTAGGAGTTTGACTATGCACATAGGAATTGAATCCTATGCCTGTCTTATCTCCACACTCTTTTTGGCTCATAATAAGGTCATCCAATGATTTAGATGCCTTTGTAAATGATGCAATTACATTTTTGAGATCATTTTCCCTCTTTTCTATAGCAGCTATCTCTGCTATTAGTTTAGATTCTCGGCCTTGACTCTTTGTTCTCATCAACTATGTGACTCGAGTACTCGGCTCGTTAGTCACCCTGTGAGTTTTGGCTTTTGAGTGGGCCGTTTTCCTCATTTAATAGTGTGTGTGAGGATTTATTGTGTTCAAAGTCTTTCATAATTTTGCCTAATGAATCATAAAGATCGGTGGGTGATGAAGTGTGTGTATCACAATCACTATCACTAGAATCGACCGAGATGAGTTAGAGTGTACCTCATCTTCTTGTCCGGTTGATCTTGTTCTTTAGCCATTAGGCAGAGATCATTGCTTTTTCTTGAGAATCACTTGAGTAGTCGGCTTCACTACTCTCTCGAGTCACCGCTTCCTTTGACTTGACTTGTCTCTCAAAGCTAACATAGCCTTTTTCTTTTCCCCTGTCTTCTTTCTCTAAAGACTTTTCTTTCTTCTTCATTCCTCAGTATTTATTGACTCACCGGATATGGACAAGTTAATAGCGAAGTGTCCTGGTTGTCTGCCAGCTTCCAACATAGGTTCTCGGCTCTTTGGTCATTTCTTTCGCCCTTGAATTATCGGCTCTCACGATATTCAACCTTTTGATGCTCGCTCTCTTGGGTGGCCTATCTTCCCTTGACTTGGAGGAGCCGAATGTCTCTGGAAGATTCACCCTTGTTTATTTTATAGTTCTTGTTGAAGAACTTGTTGAATATTTTAACCATCGGGAAATCTCCTCCTGGTCAATGGCTTCCTTGACCTCAGCTCTCTTCCCATCCTTGACTATAAGTGCAACTGTTTTGGGTACAACTGTCTCCTCTTGATCTTTTCTTCTCAGCTCAAACTCATAGGCTTTGAGGTCTGAGAATAGCTCATGATTGGTTGTTGTGAGGTGCATTGAATGTCTCACGGCCATGACCTTCATTTCCCATACAGTTGGGAGGCTTCTTAGAATCTTCATACATATTTTCTTCTGTGTATATTCTTTCCCAAGTGCTGATAGTTCATTTGTGATTTCAGTGAATCTAGCATCCAGCTAATCCAAGGTTTCACCTGCAAGTATTTTATAATTTTCAAATTTATGTACAACGCAACAGACAATTTGTTTTCTTTAATTGGCTCAGACCCTACACAAATTAAAGTTAATTTATACCAGATTTGTTTTGCAGTTTGGCAAGATTTGAGTTTGTTGAACATTGCTTTGTCCATGGTTTTGTAAAGTATGTCCTAGGCTACATTGTCCAAGTACTATCTTTTTTTGTCCTCATTTGTCCACTCAGTCCTTGGTTTCTCAACTAGGGCTGGTCTTGCCTCAGCAACAACTTCTTCTCCTTCAGCTGCAGCTGCTCTTCGTACGGTTGTGTTCACTTTCAGTATTTGCAGTGGTCCATCCTCTATCACTATCCACATTTCATCATGTAAAGCAGATAGATGAGCCTGCATACGAATTTTCCAGTAATCAAATTCCTCAATAGTGAACATGGGAATGCGTGTCAAATTTGCTTCCATGATAATAACTTTGCTGAATAAAAGATATGATTTTTGAAAGAGCAAGTGTTAAAAGTTTCTTTGAAAGATTGGAAATCTAGTTCAGTAACCAGTGCGGAAGGCTCAATGAACCAATCACTCTGATACCACTTGTAGGTCCTAAGGGGTGTAAGTAAGGTTTAGAAGGGGGGGTTGAATAAACCTTACCAACTTTTCGATTTTTGTCCTTTTAAAATTATTACAGAGTTAATACACAGCTAAGTCTTTAAGAGACAACTAAGTTAGTTAATCAGCAGAGTTAGCCACTCAACAGACTCGATAGAGCTGTTGATAGAATAACTCAGTTGTTTAGTCTAAACCTTAACTTGGTTGTGATACGTTTTCCAGCGGAAGACTTAACACCCTTGAATTTAGTCTAAACCTTAACTTAGTAATTTATCAGTTGGATAGCAAATTATCAGCATATATAAAATATGTGTGCAGGAATGTAAATATGCTGAAATGTAAATGACACAAGTAAATTTTATAGAGGTTTGAAGATGAGGTAATTCTTCTACTCCTCTCTTCTCCAACTCCTAGGGAGGAATCCACAAAGTGGTTATCGGTCTAGAGACTAGTCTTGATCACACAAAATTGACTTGCTCCTTCGACTCGAGTCTAGAGATGCCTTGGTCACACAAATGGCTTCTTGTCCGACTCAACTTCTTCACAGGGGCAAGCAAATCGCTTGCTACTTATCATTTTCTCAAGCTTCTTGATTTGATCACGAAGCCCTCCAATAACGTGAGATTGGTTCGACCTTGAACCTTCCTACAATCCTCCTTGGAAAGTAGACCCCTTTTGATTCTTCAAAAGTTTCCTCTTCAACGATTTGAAGTTGTCTTTCCTTCACACTTGGTGTTGGATAGATTTCCTTCAAATTTAGGCTTGAAGATGTTACTTGAATATCTTGAGAATATTTTGCGAGGTTACAGTTTGAATAAAGCTTGATTTCTCGGTGTGCAAGGTTACCTTTTCTCAATGAAATTCCTCGGCCTTTTATAGTGAACTTTCAAAAATCGCCCGTTGAAGAGATAGGGACGATTTTCAAAAGTCATTTATTTTCGTTGGCTTGTCTTTTCTTGGTCTTGATCTTGAGATGTAGACCTTTCCTCGTATTAAATGAATGTCCGACTTTTCGGTTCTAACACGAGGTGCGATGCTTCCCATTGGTTTATTCCTTTGCAAGCTTCCTGGGGCTGAGCACTTTAAGACAGTGGACATGGAAGTATTACTTATTTAAGTAAAGTTCTTGACTTAAATGGCAAAGATTCTTTTGATTTAACTCCTCTTTGCAACTGCTGCCTTTTCCCAGGTGACTTGAGTCTGCTCCAATCATTGAAAGACTCATCCACACTTCAACTTGTGACATGGCTCCTCAAGTTGACTTAAGTGACTCTTCACACATCCTGTCCCCAACACTGTTACATCTTGATCAGTCGAGTCCTTGGTCTTCTGTCTTGGCCATACTCGGCTATTCCGCAGTCATGTTCACTCCACTTCTTGATTTGTCTTCTTGTATTCCCAGGCATAGGCTGACTTGACT
Source organism: Rehmannia glutinosa (assembly GCA_016081115.2). Classification (NCBI taxonomy): domain Eukaryota; kingdom Viridiplantae; phylum Streptophyta; class Magnoliopsida; order Lamiales; family Orobanchaceae; genus Rehmannia; species Rehmannia glutinosa. Next base: position 25,007 of record JABTTQ020002016.1, on the reverse strand, counting down.
CACTCATTCAACCTTATCTATTACAATTAGAATTACAAGGAAAATAGGGTGCCAACATTCTAATCTAAGTTTTACATGGCATTCATCAAAATCTACAAAAATAATTTCCTAACAGATTGATTTTTTTTTCCATTTTTTCAGATAAATTGATTTGATTTTTATTTCATTAGATCAAATTTTATTTTCCTTATTTAGCCATGTAAGTGATGTGACGCCCACCCCTATTGCTACTATTAGAAAGTAACAAATAGCGCAACTCGACCACAAAGTCTTTTTTTAAAACGTGTAATTTTTTTTTCCTGTGTTTAAATTTAATAACAAACGATCAACGATATAAACCCTATACACTGCAACAGAGATTTTATCATTTAGAGGCAAAAGGCCAGTCAACCCTATTTGTATGTAAACACGATGACTAGATATACAAACCCAACACTCAAACCAACATGATATTTATATATTTTACAATACGATTTAAAAAGAGATAAACATTATGAGTTCCTTCATAAACACAATGAAAGCAAAATCAACATGAACCCAAAACAAGCCCGAGTGCGTCGTCATCCATATCCATGATCCTCAAAACCTGAAAGCTCCAACATTGCCCGATGGCTAACAGGCTCGGGTATTGTCATGCTCACCGCAATGCATGAACTACATGAGCTAAAGCTCAACAAGTAAAAATCATACATGTCCAAAGAATAGTGATGCTTTTCCAACATGTAATGCTCATTTGTAAAATCGATGAGTTAAAATACTTTATTCAAACCATTTTCTTTCATATGGGCCCTTGGCCCAACTACTATGCATCGAAAAAGAGCTCTGCACACAGCAATAATCAAATGGCCAATAATATCAGTATGGATCTACGTGTGGACCATCCTCCCGCGGAAGGGTCCCCTACTAGCATCCCTTGTGTCCTCCAAGAAGTATCCCACCCCGCAGGCCACACAGGTACTCACGAGATGGACCATCCTCCCGTGACCCGCCAAGAGCCCATCTCCTATCTAGCCTAAATGTTCACCGGAAGTATCCCACCCGCTATACCTAAACATATATCATAAGCACGCCCGGCGTGCCTCGGTGACTAGCGATGGTCAACAAACAACCATTTTCTTCCGAGAAAATATTTTCGTGCATGCGAACATCCTCTTGTAATATGCATGCACATGCAAATCTTGAATGACATGTTCAATGGCTCACCAAGCACCATATTGCAACATCATACAAGCCATTATACAACATACAATATCGACGTATATTCCACGGATACCACAGTCACATATAATACAATCAATTCAAACAATACTATGTTCATGCATTACATTACGATTCTTGGATGGATTTTTACTTACCTTTCACCCTTGATTCTATTAAAAGTTAGATAATGAGTTTGCTTCCTTAGTCTTAGGTAAAAAGAACCTGAAAAAATGTAGTGTATTAATCTTCATTATCATATCAACAAATTTACTATATCAATTCTTATAAAGAATCTAAACTCTAAAATTTAATTAGGCAATTCATCAGACTTGGAGACTTGTCACTTAAGCTTAATAAAACTTCTCTTAATTCATATAAAATCGAACATAGACTAATTTTCACTAGAGAATTGAAATTGGAACATATATTTTGTTTAGGACCAACCATCCGTATTTTATAAATAAATACTTAACCTGTAATGAAATTCTTATATCCTCATTAACAATTCACTGATTTCAAATAAGATATATTACACTTTCTTTTCCAGACTTTATATAATTGAAAGCAAGATCAATCATTAAACTAGTCCTACACCTGATTTACAAAAACTAGACAACTGGTAAAGATGGTTTGAAGGATACTTATCATCTTTATTTCTTTTTGAATCTATATATATATATATATATATATATATATATATATATATATATATATATTCTTACATCCATCAGTTATCCTACCTATATATCGGGTAAGATTTATAATTTTATTTATTTAATGTATTTATATTTCATTTGTTTCATTCCCAAAATCTTTATTTATAATGAAGAGTTAAAATAATCAATTCAATAATTGAAAACTAAAACCGATTCACTACTCATACAAGAATTTTAGTTTTTTTTTAATAAATGTAGGATATTTACGTAACTATGTTTACAATAGTCATGATTTAAATCCTTAATCAATCTAACCGTAGCTAATCTACTAATTTGTGTCACCAAAACCTTTGAATTTGAAACTCATAAGATTTAGATAGAATATTTTTAGCATAAAATAAAGATTACCTCATTAGTGGTTTCCAAGAAGAAGGTCCTTCAGGAGTTGGAATCACATGAAATTTTCTCAGTAAACTTTGGGGTATGGTGTGTGTTTTAAAATGATAGAAAATGTACATATTCTTTGGTTGGGTTAAGGCGGTGGAATTGAGCATATCCACAGGTGTTGCAATGGTAATTTTATATCTAAGTTGTAAAGTGAGGGTATGTCGTATGATTACACGTATGTAATGTTTGTGTATTTTATTATAAATATATTAGATAAGAAAGTTATTAATTCTTTAATACACTCATATATATATATATACCCAATTTAAGTTAATCTCTATCAAATTATATTGTGTTCATACACATGATTAGTACACGGTTGTGTTTATATTTATCTATAATACCTTCGACATTTAATTCTTAACTATAATGTATTCTTTTATTATTATTATTATTGTTGTTGTTGTTGCTGTTGTTGTTGTTGTTGTTGTTATGACATATTATATCTCAATAAAATATTCACATTGTTGCCACCGTTCATCCCTAAATTTACCACGTGTAATCTTGTAACTCTTTGAATAGCTACCACGTGCAACTTAATAGCTAGCATCTAATAGTCTGACCACTAAATACCCCCACATTTTTTTATATAATTAAATTAGTAATCTAACGACTAATCACTATAAGTGACTTCTAAAATATGAAACTAGCCACGTCGTATAGGATAATCAGATTATGCAAAGAGCAAATAATCAACATGTAATGCATGAATTATATTGACCTAGTGAGTAGTGAGAGGCTCGGGTATTACATCCTCCCCTCCTTATAGAAAATTCCGTCCTCGATGCAGTGGTCATATGTAACCTTATCCCTGTAAATATATGACAAGGTCTCTTGTGAGACCATCTCATGGATCTCAATCCGTGAGACGGGCCGGGTCAGATCAAATCACCATGAAATCCACCGGTCAACAGCAAATCCAAGGTCAACAAAAAGTCAGCAGTCGCCAAAATTAGTGCGGTAATATTTTTTGACAAAAAAATAATACTTTTAAGACACATAATACTTTTGAGCAAAAAAGTAATACTTTAATTAGAAACATGTAATACTTCTGAATATAAAAAATGATACACCACATTCAATATGGTGAAGAAACTGAGGCATTTGTACATCTGTGAAAGTAATCATTCAATGGAGGGTGGATCAGAGCCCCGATGAGCAAAGTATAATCGTGGATCTGACAAGTGAGTAGAAAACCACATTCAACTGTAGAGAAGAAGTTAATAGCTCACGAGGGCGTGATACTCCATTTATGGAGATTTTAAGTTTCCAATATGAATCTTTTTCCATTCTCTTGGAACTTTGGTTTTGCCATGAAATGAAGGTAAAAGAAGAAGAAATATAAAGAAAAACGAAGGGAAAAAAAGAAGAAAAAAGAGGGGAAAAACATCATTGAAAGCTACCACTGAAAAGTATTACATTTAACTGAAAAGTACTATGGTTTTAAATAAAAAGTATTACAAATTTGAATTGAAAAGTACTACAAATTTAAGTAAAAGGTATTAGATGTTGAACTGAAAAACATTATAGTTTTAAATGAAAAGTATTACATATTTAAGAAAAATTATTACATGTTGAACTAGAAAATATATATGTTGAACTAAAAATTATTACAGTTTTAAGTGAAAAATATTACACATTTTAAGTATAAAAGTATTACACGTATTAAATATTTAAGTGAAAAAATATTATTTATTGAACCAGAAAATATCCATCATCTTCAGCACCATTTCTAACAATGAGTATCATTTTGTGTATCAAAAGTATCACATGTTACCAATTAAAGTATTATTTTTTATTGTTCAAAAGTATTACTTGTCTTAAAAGTATTATTTTTTTCTCAAAAAGTATTACCGCACTATTTTTGGCGAACAATTGACTTTTTGTTGACCTGACTCCTTGTTGACCCACGGATTTTTGTTGACTTGACCAACCCAACCCGTCTCACGGATAGAGATCCGTGTGACGGTCCTATATAAGTCTTTTCAAATATATTTAATTAATATTTTATTTCTACATACATGAGGGATATTATCCATCTTGTCCTTCCTCGACCCATCCGAATTTGTCCATGTGTAACTTGAATTCCCCATGTGCTTCTTACACCACCGCGTACCCCCAAATTAACATGACTGCATTACTTGGACTTATATTTAATATTCCTCCACGTGTCCCCTTCAACACGCCCTTTCTCTCTCTATCTGTTGACCCACCTTTTTCACTCTTCACTCTCACTCCACCCCAGTCCCCATATATATACGCTTCCAAGCCGCCATTTCTTCCCATCCATCACTCTTAATTCTCCACTTCAAAACACAAAATAACATAATCCCACAAACTAAATATCATCCTTTTCTTTTCTTTAAAAAAAAACAATAATAATAATAAAAAAAAACGACACCGTTTTTTTGACATGGTGAAATTATCAGTGCATCAAAAGGATCAACCGTCGTCTTCAGCCTCCACTTTACAGAGGGTTTCCGAAACTTCTTCTTCGTCTTGCAAGTATAAGGGTGTGAGAAAGCGCAAGTGGGGAAAGTACGTTTCCGAAATTCGGCTGCCGAATAGTAGGGAGAGGATTTGGCTCGGATCCTACGACACGGCGGAGAAGGCGGCGCGTGCCTTCGACGCGGCACTCTTCTGCCTCCGCGGCAGGAACGCCAAGTTCAATTTCCCCGACAATCCGCCGGATATTGTCGACGGCAGGTCTATGACACCCGCCGAGATCCAGGTCGCGGCAGCACGCTTCGCACACGCAGGGCCGGGCCCACGCGCCGCCGTAGAGACTTCGGATCGTGTCGATAATTTAGATTCGCAATCCGATTCCTTGTCGTCACCGCAAGCGGAGTCGCCGTGTCCATCGGTGTCAGGTGGGGCGGCTCCGGTGGATTCTGAAATGACGGAAATACCCCTGGATAATGCGTTTCTGGACCAGTTTTTGAACATGGGGACGGGGAATAATATAGCGGATTTCGGGTTATTTCCGGGATTTGATGACTTTTCGGGTGACTTTTTGGTGCCGTCTTTGCCCGGGGTTGATTATTGGCCAGATAATAATGAGGATTTATTATTTTCAGAGGCTCCATCTCTTTGGAATTTTTAAAAGTGGACATTAAATTTAGTTCACTTCAATTTTTGGGTCAGAAATTCCGCATTTTTTGCTGCTGGAATTTCTGACTTTATTACGTAAGGACCCTTTATTTTATTTTTTTCATAAGGTGGATGGAACAATTTTTGTGTGGCCATCGACCTTTTTTTTTTTCTTTCTTTTCTTTTTTTTTTTGGTAACTTTTTGTGACTGTTTTTCTTTATTCATTTTACAAATTGTTCTAGATTCCGAGTTTTGGTAGGTGGAAAAATGGCTGAAGGTGTGCAAATTCTGTAATTTATAACATTCTTTACCATACAAAATAAAAGTTCTATATTTTAGTTAGTATTATATTTTTCTTAAGCTATCTCTAATTTTCTTTGAATTATCTACCATCAATGTTTTTGTATTTTGCCTGGACTGAAAAATAATAATATGAGTTTTTAAATATAAACCCTGTTTTTCGGAAATTTGTAATGATTTTTCTAGGAATGCCAATGGCGGCCCGCCCGCCAGACCTCGAGACCCGACCATTAAGAAAATGGAAGACCCATACCCGCCCCAACACGTCTCATCTTGGACCCATATCCGCGATCCATCCATACCGTGTCTAGCGAGTAAGACCCATTAGACCCGCCAACCTTTGGCAAAAATTGTACGATATTTACTCAAAATAGTCTGACTAAAACTTATATATTTATATAATTTTGTAGATATTATATGAATTATGAAACAAACACCAACATTTATAAATCAAGAGTTCTTGAACAATAATATATTCACTTATATATAAAATTAAAAATTAAAAAAATAAAATAAAAATTATATGGGTCGGGCCTGGTCCTACCATACCCATTATCCACACGGGTCTAAAAGTCAATAAGCACATTCCGCCCCATATATCCATTTATTGGACCCATACCGCCTCTGGGCAAAGGCGAGTTTGATTGGTGCAGTCTTTACTAAACGTTATTGTCATTCTAGTTTTTCTTAAAAGTATTTATTATAAACAAGAAATAGGAACACGAGAGAATCGCTTAGTCACATGAGAATATCTCAAATCCTGAGAGGTTGTATAGTTTCCATTCATCAAATATTTTTTCATATTTTTCATTGTTTGACTTATATGTCGTACTTGTTTACTAAATATCATTAGAAATATTTTATTTTAATTTTTCATTTTCCAATATCTACTCTATTCTCAATTTTCACACTTACATACTCAATTTTAAACCTTTATTACACTAGCGGACTCACTACTACCACCTACATCTATATAAATTATCATTTCCAAATTTTCAATGTGGACCGCCTACTATCAATTTTGCCCAATTATACATTATTAATTTTTCAATAACATCACTTACGCGGGTCATGCTATATCATATATAAATAAGCGATTTACATATGTGAAAAAAAATCTAAACCGTTGGGACTTTTTAATGGCCCAAATTTGAAACTTTTTTTTTTCGAGTATAATGGGAGGAATTTGGAGAGGGGACACACACTCGAATGGGATCGAATCGGGTCATTCGCCCTTTATAACACACGTTTCAACCACCTGGGCATAAGGTTGATCCCTTGAAACTTCATTTTAGCGTTTTTTGATTTTTAAAAAAATTGACTTTAAGGGTAGCATAGTAATTTTATCTCGTTATGGATAAATCAATAAAGGAATCTAGTGATTAAAATCACCCACGTTTTTATTACTAGATGTGTCTTTCCAACTCAAGGATTTTGGCGGATTTTTCGGATTTTGGAGGTTTTTAAACTTGACATTTTTTTTCTTTTAATTTATTACTGTGTTGAATTATTTTATAACTAATATATTTGATTGTTTAGTATACTGATATTCTATTTTATGCTAATTTCTAGCTGCATGTTTATCTTGTCCCATTGGATAGTTAGTATAATGGTATTATATACATATTAATTTATATATATTTATAGTATGATTGCATAGTTGATATATCAAATTATCCATTCTGCATAGTTAGTAGATGTTTGTTGCATGTTTACTATATAATTTTCTCTGGTTGCATATTTAATTCTATGGCACTGCATATATTACCAAGGTATGATTCCATAATTAGTATATTCATATTATGAATTCATGTTACCAAAGTATGATTGCATAATTAGTATATGGTTACATGTTTATTACTCCGTCTCCACATTTTTACTAGATTGCATAGTTAGTACATTAGCTTGGCATATTTACCATATTATGAATTCATGCATTATTTTTTTTTTTGGTGGTATGCGTTTTGGATACTAGGATGGTATAGAATCAAGAAATATATCTTCTAAAAATATTGTGTAACGTCAGTGTTTAGTGGGTTTAATAAATATGTGATTTTTGATTAATTTACCCTATGATGATTGCATACTTAGTACATGAATTAGCATTGCATATTTAATAGATTATGAATGAATGCAATTTTATTTTTGGGTGGTATGTATTTTTTGATACTCGGATGACATAGAATCATGAAATATATCTTCTAAATATACTGTGTAACTGTCCGTATTTAGTGATTTTAATGGATATGTAATTGTTGACTAATTTACCCTTATGATGATTGCATTGTTAATATATTAGTATTACATATTTAGTAGCTTATGAATGCATGCATTTTTTTTTTTGCGTGGTATGCCTTTTTCCATACTCGAATGACATAGAATCATGAAATATATCTTCTAAAAATATTGTGTAATCGACCATGTTTTGTGTGTTTAATGAATATATTATTTTTTAACTAATTTACCTTACGAATAACATTTGTTATTTAGACAAGAAAATAATCTATAAACTGGTTAAATAAAAAATTGATCTATGATTGAGATTTGTCCGTCTAACTCAACATATATCATCTTATCAAATTTTCCAATAATAAAATTAAAATAAATTCTAAATCCAAATTTTTACCCTGTAAAATTTTCATCAAAATTTTATAACCAAACATATTGTCACTTTTGCAAACTTTTCAATAAAAAAAAATCTCATCGAAACAAAAACCATACAACCCCAAGATTTGCTGGAATCCACATTTAAGCTCAACAACACAACAAAAATCAATATTTACAGTCTACACAAATAAATCTATAGATTACCGACATCTATGGACTATGATCTAGCCCCACAACCACAATTTTAATTTCCCCCAAATCCACGCTTCTGTCACAACCATGCACATGTATATTGTACACTTGCGATGTCATTATACATTTTTGTCTTATTTCCATTAAATAAAACTTTTTTTTAATTATTTTTCCTTTTTCAAAACAAATGTAAACATATATCCAGTTCTACACATAACATTAAAACTCCTATTCGTAAATACTTTCCTGAATATCTCGAATCGAGTTAGATCAAATAAGATAATTGCAATTTATAATTTTAAGTTCTATTTTGTTAGTTAAACAAGTTGATTATGATTTGAACAAGAAGCAAGCGATAACTTGATATTTTTAAAACTTTTTTATTATCTAGATGAGATGACTGAGCTAGCTCGAGCAATTTTTTTTTATGTGGTCAGACCGACAAGTTAGGGAAAATATTTTGTTGGTCCGGTAACTTGGACTATTTGAAGATTTAGTCATGTTAGTAATCAAATTTAAATTTTAATCAATATTTTTGAAACTTGGATATTTAGTGCGATTTTAACCAATTTTTTTAATTTAACCGGAACCTATTCACTTTTAATTTAACACTTTGATGGTTTGGTGACGACATTTCCGATTCCAATTTAGTACCCATACTTGATTTTTTATAAGCTGGAACCTATTCACTTTTAATGAAGAAAATGCCCCAAGAAAAATAAATATACTCAAAATAATTTTTTTGAGTATACTTGTTTAAATTATAAAATCAATTAAAATTTTAATTAATTTAATTAATAAAAAATAAAAAGAAGTTTCTAAAAATATTAAAGAATTTATAGAAAAATAAAATTAATTACATTAAATTAGTAAATTAATAATAATAAATTGAAGCTTAACTAATTAAAAATAAAAATCAGTTTAGTTAATTAAAAATTAAAATGAAAATTAAATAATTTAAAAATTAAAATTTATAGAGTAAATAAGAAAATTATAGCAATTTTTCATTAATATATTAATTTTAATTAGTTTTTAATTTATTTTTAAAAAAATAATTAATTTATTTTATTTTATTTACAATTAAAAATTTAATAATTAAATAATAATATGTTATTTTTAATTAAGTTTATTTTAAAATTTAAAAATTCTAATTAAAACTTAACTTTTTAACAAAAAATAAAAAAATCTTGAGGGCATTTTCGTCCTTAAAAGTGAATAAGCACCAATTTATAAAAAATCGTGGGTATGGTTACTAAATTGGTACTCGAAAATGGATCTTGAACCATCAAAGTGTATTTACATGGGTCAGTCTTAAAAATTAATAAAAATATTTTTCATTAGCCATGAAAATGTCAAAATGTCATTCTTTTTGAAGAATATTTTATCGACAAAACGTCACTTATTTTGAGTAGGAGGAAGTAATAATTTTTTTCTAATATCCTTTACCGTCATGCTCTTTGATATTCCAAAATTACATACTCCCGCCTATTTAAAATAAGGGATGTTTTAAAAAAAACACACACATTAATGATTGTGTTAAAATCTCAATATGCCCTTAATAAGCATAAATCTTTCTTTGAAACAAAACAAATATATGCATTTGTGTGTTGGAAAATGTTAAATTTAAGGGTAATTTGAAAAAAACATTTTCTTATCAGCCTTAAAAATGTCAAAACGTCGTTTTTTCTGAAGAATTTTTAAAAGTCAAAACGTCACTTATTTTGATGAAGAGGGTATAAGCTTTAATTGGATAATTAATTGGTTTTCCTTAGCAACTCCCAATGCTTAGAGGTGAAAGCAGACGTAATTTCGTATATCAAATTATTGAATAATAGAATTCGAATTTTTCTCTTTCGTGTTGAGTTAATGTTGTTGTTGCTAGGGGGCAGGGGTCATGCATTTGATGTTTGGAATTTGAAATCGTGATAGTTGTGACGCTGCTTACAAGTGGTGGAGTGGAGCCATATGGCATATACACTGCCGATTGTGGTCCTTTAATCCATTGTCCTGCTACATATATAAGCACGTTTTATAGTTAGTTTCTTATAAGAACAGAATTTGCCCCCACCAACTGGTTCTCGCCTTGTAGCTTTGTGTCATGATCACCAGTCACATTTGAAAGAACAGTAACGCATATGCTTTTAGGCACAACATAACAAAAAATGAAGCATGATGTTTGGATTTATTTGGCCAAAATATATCTTGGTGTATTTCGTTGGGAAAATGTGTGTGCTTATCTTTTATTTTGAACTTATTTTCTAAGAATACATTACATATTTTTTTACTTAATTTTTTATGTTTTTGACAAGAAAAATTATTTTATCAATTAATTCAAAATAAAGAATACATCGATGAAATGAGAAACAAATCTGTTAAAATCCATAAAAAATATGAACTATGAAAGATTTATAGCGTCCCCGGTCGATAACAAAAAATCGTCTTAAAGTCTACTGATTTTGAAAATCACATAGTATTTAAGAATACCTATAATTCAAGATCCGCCTTTGTTGAAGACCATAATCTGTTTGTTATCTTTGTCGGATCAAAACTTGCTTCGTTTGAATCTGCAAAGTAAAAACACCGCACCAAGGCGATGATAAACAAAAATATTTGCACCGGTGAAATCACAAACAAGAAAATAAATAAATAATCCGGATCTGTGTGGGAAACCACTTATTTAGAAACTAAATTAATAAAAAAGATGTAGATGGGGTGATTTCATGCCAAAAATGGCCAAAAGTCACCCATTAACAATGAAAAGAAAAAAAGTAAGAAGAAGGTTAGAGAGAAAAAGATGCTAGGGTTTTTAACAAGAAAATCATTTATTCAATTGATAGAGCTTTTTTTTAAGGATTCAATCGATAGATCTAGCTTTGACTTTAAAAGTGAAAATTTTCTGAATACTTAGATTTTTAATTCATATATGTTACTCTTGAAAGAATATTCAATTTGAAAAACAAGGGTCCAATCTCACAACACGCTTTATTACATATTTAATATAAGTACATAGCCAATGATCATGTGGCGAGGCGGCGCAAGTGAGGTGATTAAGTAGCCTCTCTTTGAGAATCGGGGGTTCAAGTTCAGGCTTGATGGTGGAATAACTAATATTGATTAGGGCTTGGCTGACGAGTGTGGGAGGCGGAAACTCGGTAGATTTGGGAGTGCTCCTTATGCGCGATAGTTGAAGATACTAGAGACACTGGAGCCATGCTTTCGTGACTTGAGGGTATGCACAACAAGCTTGTGCTGGGGCCCCAAAATTTTAGGGGCCCATTTTTATGTTTAAAGGGTAATTACAAAAAACCCCTAAGTTGGGCTAATTACGAAATAAAACAAGAGATTTTTGGAAATTATAAAAATCCTTTTAAGTTTGATGCATCTTATATTTTCCTCGTGCATATGCAAAAAAATATTCAAAATCTCCCCTATATTTATGAAAACATTACAATCACCCCTTTAAATTTTATACACAATCAAATCTTAAGGTTTTGGAGGGCCCAATTTTTTTAAATGGTTAAGTATATAAATCATACTCTTCACACACACAACACCAAAAAAAAAAAAAAAATACGAATTCAACATAGGCTTTAAGTTTGTGAAAAAAAGAGAAATAATTCACTCGAATGCGATGCCTACAACTTTTCTTGATTTTAGTTGATAATGAATATTACATCCTTCTCAATAGTTTCCTAAAATTTATAAATAATGACAATTTTTAGAAAAAGATCTTTTTACAAATTTTGAGTCCCGATAGTTTTATTGTTTTCATTGTGTTAATCTTTTCATTTGCTTAGTTTTTTTAGCTTTTGCTTAATTTTGCCCTTTCATTGAATTGATTTACTTAGCAACATGATTTATGACTTTGAGCAATAATTTTATTTATTTATATATGATTCTGAAATAAACTTGGGGTGACATAGTAATTTATGTGATTAAATTTTGTTTTTCTTGTTGTCAAAGTTTTTAGGGGATTTATATTACAACCGATTTTCCGCCCTTAATTTATAGCAATATTTTAAGACAAAAAAAAATTGGCGTCAAGGGCCCATTTTTTTTTTATCCGCTGGGGCCACGTATTTCACAGTCCCTGCTTGGGAGCCGTGAGGGCTGATTTTGGGGTCGGGGTTGTTGGCGGTAATCATGTATAAATATGGAACCTCGTATCAAAAAAATAACTATATAAGTACATATAAAGTATTTCCCCCAAATAAAAATTTTGACATCGGTTAAACCTTACTACTCATAAATTCAGGTATATTTCATTTTTACGCAAAGTTTGAAGGTATCCATCTTTTAAAAATGTATCACGCTACTCAAATGATTTCATCGTGGCCACACCTTTATTAATTCCATGTCAAAATCTAATTTTGGAAACTACTTTTATGCTACTCTGTTGGAATTGGTTTTTAAGAAATTGGGTTTTGACCCGATTTTCATCAATTATTTAAGTGAGTTTATTTATTTGATCATAAAATAAATGAGATAAATGTTATCTACTGCTAACGTAGATGGGTTTAACATTTTGAATTTCTTAAAACCGAATGAGAGAAATAAATGTTGAAGACAACTTAAAATGCCTTTTATATGAAATATAAAAAGGTGGGAATATGGAAAAGCCATATCCCATATAGGAAATATATTAAATATTTGACTAGTTGCTATTATACCGCCTCACCGTGGAAGGATTTTAGAAACTACGGAAGCATAAGCGGAAGAAATGGGGTTTCAAGACTTAATTGCCCGAATGCAAATTGAAGAAAACAATCGCAAATACTAAATTAAGTCGTGTTTCCAGTAATGAAGTAATGCAAACTTGTGGAGCTAATACTTGCAAAAACAGAAAGCACCCGGGGAATGGTCGAGGAAAACGGGGAAGGCTAAAAAGTTTAAAGGAATCTATTTCCAAGCTGGTGCTAATCCAAATCTGAAAGTCCTTTTCCTAAGAAAGCCATCGAACCAGCACATGTGACCGAGGTTCAATCAATGTAAATTAATATGTCCGAGCTTCATCTCTCTATTGTGTTTTGAAGCCAACTTATACTCAACAAAAATATGTTTCTCAATGTATACTCCTCAACGGAAGGAAGTTATACAGGAAAATCATGCAACTTTTGAAATTGTTGGTCTTGACGCAGTAGTCTTTGAAGATGACCTCGGGCAAGAGTTGACCCTTAATTGTGTCTTCATGTTCGAGACATTCGGAAGAATTTAGTGTTAGGATCGTTGTTTTGTCAAAGCGAGGTTTAAATTAGTATTTGAGGCTCAAAAGTTTGTACTTAATGAAAAATGGATAGTTCATGGGAATTGATACTTAGATAATGAATGTTTAAGATAAATGTAATGAATGTACTCAGAAACTTTGAAAGCAATAAAATTAATGCTTCTTCTTATTTTCTTGAGTGTTTCACCTTATGGCATGTTAGATTAGAATATGTGAATTTTAACACTTTAAAAGGTTAGTAAGCTTGGAATTACTACCTAATTTTAAAATAGATTCACATCAAAAATGTGAAATCCATGTTGAGGCAAAAATGACCAAACACCATTTCACTCGTGATTTAAAGTTTGTGCTTTCTACAGTGGGAAAAAGTATTTTATTACTTGTATCGATGGTTTGCACAAGATCATTATGTATATCTTTTAAGAAGTAAAGATGATGCCTTAGAAGCTTTTAAAATTATAAGAATGAGGTTGAAAATCAACAGCAAGCGAATTCAAGATAATTCAGCGATAGAGTGGAAAATATGGAGCTCTTTTGATGAATTTTGCTCAAATTCGGTTATTATTCATCAAATGACAACTCCTTATTCACTCAAATCAAATGATATTATTTAACAAAAACCAAACTCTGAAAGAGATGATGAATGCTTTGTTGATAAATTTCTTGAGAATTTGTGGGGGGAAAGCAATCTCTTGTGCCATATTTTAATAAAAATACCACACAAAAATAAAGATAAAACTCCATATGAGTTATGAAAGGTCAGAAAACATTCCTACAAATACCTAAAAGCGTGGAGGTGTTTGGCTAAAATAGAAATACCTAAACGAATGCAGGTCCCAAGGAATGTAAGTGTAAAGGTTTAGAAGGGGGGTTGAATAAACCTTCACAAATTTTCGATTTAGTCCTTTTTAAATCTACGAGTTGATACTACCACGGTGTGTCCTTATGGAATGATCAACTTAGTCTCGAGTAGTTAATCACTCAACAAACTGGCAAATTTGTTGATGGATATGTGTAAAACTCTAAATTAACTCATTGTTGGTTTTGTTTTTCTGGAAGACTTAACACATGGTTTGATTAAGTAAGAGTTTAGTCTTGGTTTAGTACTTATAATTTATCAAATGGATAGCAAATTTATCCCGTGAGATATAAGCGATTAAAATGCAAGAATTAAAGTGCTGAAATGTAAATGACACAATAAATTTTTATAGAGTTCGAAGATGGGGTAATTCTTCTCTCTCTCTTCTCCAACTCTGGAGAATCCACTAGGTAATGATCAATTTACAAAGTGGTAGCAGATCAGGATACAAGTGCGATCACCACCGGTGAAACTTGATCCTTTGGGACTCGATCTGGAGACGCCTTGATCACTCGGCTGGCTTCTCTTACGACTCGAACTTCTTCACAAAGCTTTTTTTTGCCTTTGCTCATTTCACTTGCTCAAGCTCTTTGGATTTGATCACGGCCCTCCAAAGCTTAAGGCAGCTCTGACGCAGAACTTTCCTACAATCCTTCTGGAATGTAGACCCGCTTTTCTTTAAATATTTTCCTCTTCAGCGATTGAAGTTATCTTTCCTTCACGGTGAGTGTTGGATTGATGTTCTTCGTAATGTAGGCTTGAGGATTGAGAATGTTTGAGTTTTCTAATATCTTGTATATCTCACATATGTCACCTCTTCTTTTTTTTTTCTCAAACAAACTCCTCGACCTTTTATAGTGAACTTTCAAAAATTTGCCCGTTGAAGAGATAGGCTTATTTTTGAAAGTCAACTTTGCGATCGTTGGCTTGTCTTGTTGCGAGTTCTTGGAATTGCCATTTCCTCGTATGAATTGTTCTTTCACTTTTAGGAGTTCGACACGGTGTAGTGCTTCCCATTGGTTCATTCCTTTTGCAGCAAAGGGTAGCACTCGAAAGGTGGTATGGAGATATTACTTGTTTAAGTAATTCTCTTGATTTTATTCAAGTGGATCTTTTCAGAGTTATCTCGACTTGTTTGCATTTCCTTGCTTTCCCCAGGTGACTTAAGAGTCGAAACTTCGATCGTGGATGACTCTTGTCACCGGCAGTTGAAGCTTGGCTTTGAGTTGACTTGGTGATCTCAAGACTCAGTGCATCTCAGTTGTCACGCTATGAGGTTCCATCTACTCTTAACTTTGCCATATTCGGTTATCTCTGGTAGTCTTGTGTCTTGATTGTCTTCTTGCATGTTAGGGCGTGGCGACTTAACTTCAGCTTGGCCGACTCTATTTATTAAATGCATTTTACAACAAAATTGGGGTGCCAACTTTCTATTCTAAGTTTTACATGGCATTAATCAAAATCTAAATCAATAAAATTCTAACAATTTCCCCCACTTTTTGATGATGCCAAAACTTAAACCATACAAAAATGCAAATAACAAAGATACATACGGATAGTGTATTGACATAGAATGTATCGCAGAATCAATCTTTTTATTGATCATATCATTCTTGTTCTTAACACCCATTTTCAAGGTGTATCAGAGCATATAATTGTCTTCACAAAAAAATAAAGAATTTATAGCTTTATTACGAAGACTTACATTGTATGTATTTACATAATAAAATACACGAAGGTTGGACATCAACACTTCATCTCCTTCGTTGTCTCCTTCTTTCATCTTGTTGGCATCTTCTTCTCTTCTTCTCTTTTCTCGTCGTCATTTGCATTCTTTTTCTTTTCATATGCTTTCTGGCTTTTGGCTTCATCTTTTCTTATTCTTTCTGTCTCTCCTTACCATAGTTGAGTTTGTCTCTTGTTTTCTTCTTCTATTCTTTTGCATACTCGGCGTTAGTTTTAGCCACTTCAAATTTGCCACTTGGTCAAGCCCGGTTGATGAATCCCTCCTTTCTTTCTGGATCTCGTGTTCATATTCTTGGCGGACCTGCAGTGGCTTCTTATTCTCCCTCTTTTCTTACCCTACCTGCGGGCGTATCTTCTGTGGGGCATCTTCTTCTTTGGTGTCGGTGGAGTGACCGGCCAGTGTTGCAGGTTGTCTGCTGCTGTCGGCTTCTTCACATAATGTGAGACCACTTTTCCCGATCTGAGTCCAAGACTTGAACCATGACATATTTGCAAAATATCCCCAGTTCGAGCGTTTTAAATTCATGTTGATGTGGCTCATCCAGAACATACGAGATGGCATAGGTGTCTCTGTCTCTTGGAATGCCTCAGTGTTCTTTCAAGATGTTCATGACTGGGCATCATTCTTCATTCCACTTCCTTCGTCATCTGCTTCATTGTTTTTCTCTTTTCGGCCATGGATATAAGTGTTGGGTAAAGCGATCCCAGGGAGTTTCTGGCTTATAATGTCGGTATGGCGGGACCTTGTTGAGGGGTTTGTCCGATCATCAAGGTCATATCTTTTGACCCTTCCCCCTCGAAGCAATTTTCCTTTCTTTTGTTTTAAAGACTTCTCGGTGATTTTCCCTTGCTAATTCTTTCCTTTCTTTTCAACTTGATTTTCTTTGCTTTAAGGTATTCCTCTTCCCCCTTTTGGCATCATCAAAGGATAGAGAACCCCGGAAATCTTTGGCAAGCATGGAAGTCGAGCTGCGGATAGTTGAGTTTTGTCTTCAACTGCTGCGTTGTAAGCGACCACGAATTCGGATCAGGAGTGGCGTTGGACTCTGGAAATCGACTTCATCTCGGCCATGAGAAGGCTGAATTTTCTAGTCATGTGTTCTTCCAAATGCTGTAGATCACTCTTGTTTTTGCTCACGCATTAACTTTATCTTTCGGCAATGTGAGCTTAAATGCATGTGCTCAATATGTTCTCTCGAACCGTTTTTGCATCGGCATTTTCGACTCTCCACACTAGCGACTTGTTGAACAATGTCTGATATCTCACTTTCCCACGCATTGTTTCTTTGTTGTTGCCACCATTCCCTGATTAGGACTATTATGCCTCTCAAGTCATTTTGTAAGGTGGCATCTCTGTTGTCGATCGCATATCGAAAGAGGCTGATGCCTCTCCATCCGTTCAACCTCGTGAAATAGTGCCTTGAACACTTCTCGAACTTGTGATTCTTACATTGCGGTTGATGGCCATGCACGTCAAAATCATAATCAATTGGAACAATGGTGTCGATGGAAGAACAGAGGCTGGTTTTGTGATAAGCGTGCTTGTTCGTTTCGACTCTTACGTGGAGTTACGGTATCTCCAGGTGAAAAAGGGAAAGATTCTACAAAAGATTCATCGCCAAGCCAGGATATGTTCGATGATGAGCGGTGCGGCGTGAAGTTCTTTTGGGAATCGATCCTGCTGCGACTTGAGGAGCTTGATCTCTTGTTAGTTGGTTTTGTTTGTGAAGTAGTCCCGGTTCTTCGAGCCTGTTGTCTCAAGTTGGTCTCGGTTCTTTGAGCCTCCGGTATGTCTTAACCGTTGGTCTCGGTGATTTTCCAATTGCGTGGAGCGGTCCTCGGCCTTATCGATAGCGTCATCGGACGATGATGAGATTTCCATTGGTGGCTCATCATCAAAGTTAAAGGTTTGACGTGTAGTCTTGGGATCGAGACTTACTCGTGCTTGGAACATCTACGGTGAGTCTTTTGGATTTGTCATGGGATGACTCGAACTTCTTCTGCGCTTGATCCCCGGAAAGGATGACATCGGGATTATCATGGGAATCATGAAGTGCGCTTATCTCCTTCTCGGATGGGTGATTATAGCGGGAGGATGTTCTCTACTTGACTTACCTTACCGGGAAGTCTCAACCTCCCAGTGGGCCTTCATTACCTCCCGGCGGTCTCTCTTTGCGGCGAGGCACTTAGTCCTCCTTTTACCGATAGTGTCAATTTGTCTTAGGTCTTTCTGCGGTGGCATCCATTGGAGTCTCAACCCCATGGATTGCACTTTCATCGCCAGTGTTAACTCCCGGGTTGTTCCTTCACTGTGCCTCGGCGCATCGGCATCATTAACACCGGACGGCGGTTGGCACCTCGCCATTGAATAGTCTCAAGCATGCGAGCCGTTGATGGCAACTTGTTGTTCTTCTTGTGTTTGTATTTTCTCTCCTTCGCCTCCTTGATTCGTTGTGGAGTCATCTGCGGCATCCTCAGGCCTTTAGCTGCGGTGGAGGAGTTTCCCCGGTGGCGCACCGTGTTGACTTGACAGAATGGGTTACTCGTCTCCAAACTCATTATTTTTGATTGATTGTTCAGCCGTTAGGCGGTGGTAACACACCTTCAATAGGGGTTGGCTCATTTGGGGTCCCCTATCGTTTCATCGGGACCACTTATTGCCCTTCTTCAAGTGGTGGGAAGTGGTAGCGACAACAACGATGGCGATTTCTTTGAACCACTCCCATTGGATCAATTTCGGTGTGTTCGGAGGACTCTCTGGTCCCTCCATCAATCTTTGCTCGTGAAGGATTCTTGATTAGTGCAATGCTTCTTTGCATTGCAACTCTTACGTGCGACAACATTCTGGATCCTCATCCATTGTCGGAGAAGACATCAAGGAGAGGATGTGTGTGTTATGTGGTGTAGGAGATAGAGGCGGATCTTGCCTTCTCACGTGCCTCGGCTTCCTCGACTTTTTTTCTCTCTCCTTTTCCTTGTAAATCTACGGGATGTACATGCGATTGTCTTCATCAAGTGTTGGGATGCACGATTTTTAGTCGAGGGGAATTTAGGAAGCGATTCCTCTTCTTCTT
The DNA here is from genome assembly GCA_016081115.2 of Rehmannia glutinosa. Taxonomy (NCBI): domain Eukaryota; kingdom Viridiplantae; phylum Streptophyta; class Magnoliopsida; order Lamiales; family Orobanchaceae; genus Rehmannia; species Rehmannia glutinosa. The sequence goes on along the minus strand of JABTTQ020002016.1, from coordinate 5,611 downwards.
CTATAAACTCGGGCCATTGGAAGGCTGTTCCTTGACTTACTCGACTTCCATTTCCTCCACTCACGCCAGGCGATTTTGGATGTCGGGTAAGGTGGAGATAGGATCATTACATCACTATCCGCTCTAGCAGTTCTTCTTGTGCTTGTTTGTGAACTACAAGTGTGTCTTCGGGTTGCCTCTGCTTTGATCGCCTTGGCGAGACTTTGTTTCATCACTACATCTGGAGACTCTGCTTCTCCGATGATCTCATTTATCTTCTCTAGGCTGAGTAAGCGGCTCGCTGGTTTCTCGATTCGGGCTTTGCTTGATGATTCTTCTTCGTCTCTAGTTTGTACCGAGGGATTTACGTTCGAGACGGTGTCCTCACGAGTCTTGGCGGTGGGGCGATCTTTGGTGTCTTTTACGAGGAAGCCGGGCCGTCGTGGCTTCTCGGTTCTCCTCTTTTTGTGATCGGAGAAAGGTATTTGTGAGTCCTTCTCGACCCGGCTAGCGCGAGCGGGAACACGGCTGCGGGGGTGACTCTCTGCGAAGCGGGAGCATGTTTGGTTTTCTTTGCTGCGGTGCGGCGCGATCTTGTAGTAGGCTGGCAGGGCGGCTCTCTTTCTTAGGTGGAGAGGAAGCAGTTTGTATCTTGAGTCGGTGATTCCCCCTCAGCTGTGTCGACTCTCTTGGCGTAAGCTCTCTTGTCGTGCGCCGAGAGAGGTTTGCTCTGAACATCCTCTTGTTAACATGGAATGCTTCCCGTGTCCCCAGGACTCGCTCACCTCCATTAAGCGGCCAATCACTGGGCCATATCACTGAGATCCTCCAAATGTGCCATCTTCTTTGAAGGATTTGTTCCCCACGTTCTGCGGTCTGCGTGACAAACTTCGGCCCGATTTATCTTCTTTTCTTCGATGATTGCAACCATTACAATCGGCTTTGCCTTTGTGATTGGTCAAAAGGCACAAACGATGTCGATACATTTGTGCTTCGATGTCCAACAACTTGTGATAATCCTCCTTGATCTCTTGTTTTTTGTATACACTATTTTATCGGCAAAAATCGAGGCTTGGCTATTTCTTTCCAAGCACTCGGCCCGGTTTACATCGGCCGTTAATCTCGATGCTCGCCTGTTTAGTAGTGAGCGGTGGTCGGCGAATCCTTGCGAGATAGTCAGTACTTTCTAGTGAGCGGATGACTTGATTCCTTCATCGTGAATCTTTCGGCATTCCGTAGGGTATCGCGACCTCTCCATATGTCATGGGTATTCTAACGTCGATAAATGGTTTGAGACGGACGTTTCTAACTTTTGATTTTCTTCACTAGGGTGTCGTCGGGACCCTGTTTCATCATTAAAGTCGAAATCCACCGTAAGTAGTGTGGATTTCAACCTAACTTGGTAAAGTCATAAGTTGGTGCCATTTTTTAGGATTATATCGAAGAAAAACTTGGAGGTTGACTTGAAGATAGATAGGGTTTGAGTATTTTGCCTTTGCTTTTGAGAAAAAGATGAAGCGTTTTTAGAAGTGTGAGAGAAAGCGGACGAAAATGGTTTAAATATGGTTTATGAAAGGGCGTGCGGGTGGTTTTGAAATGTGATCGAAATCAGCGGCTTGGATTTTGCTGCCTATTTAGCATTTCATGTCTCGTATTTAATGCGGCGACATTTATATCCAATCATAAGCTTGGTGTGCGACTTTATATGTACACATCATCATTATCTTGTGTATTTCTTAAAACATTCCAGCTTAGTCAAAGCAACTGACGTTTTTGTCACTTTGCTCATAAGTTATTAACCGAACATCCATTAGGATTTAACTCTTCTCACGATTCTCTTAGTGACTCACTGTCAGTGACTAAATTATCTTGTCTTTTCGTCTGGTGATTCTTGGTGATTTACCATTTCGACTCTTTTTTTCACCCCTTTTACATTTTCCATTTCCTTTTTTTTTTGATTAAATGAGTGTCATTTCATTCGATTAACAACTCATGTTTGAGTTCTTCAAATCTTGACTCACATAATGGTTTTGTGAAGATGTCGGCTAGTTGTTTATCGGTTGAAATATATTCCAGGATGATATCCTTCTTTTCAACATGATCTCTTATGAAATGATATCGACATCAATATCTTTGTTCTTGAATGCAACCGAGGATTTTGAGTAATTGCAATTGCACTTGTGTTATCACACATGATTGGAATCTCTTTTCCTCAATTTCATAGTCTCTCAATTCTTTGTCTCATCCATGGACTTGAGCTGTAATTGTTTTGCCCTTGTATGTATCCCTTTCGGTGTGGAGGTGGCTATTGAGTTTCTTCTTGCTAAACCAGGAAATCGATCTTTTTCTGGCATTTGACATGTGCAGAAGTGCTCTTCTGTCCCTCTGCATCCGCATAGTCAGTCACGAATAGCCAATTAGCTTGAATCCGCGGCTTCCTTTGGATACCATAAGGCAAACTCTTTGGCTTCCTTTCAAGTATCTCAATATTCTCTTAAGCTGTTGTCATATGACTCTCTTTTTGGAGCGATTGAAATCTTGCACATACACTCTGACATAGGTGATGTACGACTGGCTGTTTGTGAGATAAAGCAATGATCGATAAGTGCTGCGTATCTTGTTTGATCTCTGAGGCTTGCCATTTGCATCCGTATCCATTTTGGTGATGTGTTCATTGGTATTTTTCTGAAGACTTCTCTTCCATACCAAACTTCTTCATTAAATCTCACGGTGTATTTTGTTTGACTTATGAAGGTTCCATCAGCTTGATTTGTTTCAACTTGGAGTCAGGAAGAATGTCGACTCTCCCATCATGCTCATTTCAAATTTACTTTGCATGAGGTTTGAAAACTTTTCACCTGACTCTTTGTTTGTGGAACAAAAATGATGTCATCATATAATTTGAACAAGCGTTATACTCTTTTTGTCTTGAATTCTGAAAAGTGTTCTATCTACTTTTCCTTTTGTGAATCCATTTTTGGTTAGGAATTGTGACAAAGTGTCATACCATGCTCACGGGTGCTGTTTCAATCCATATAGAGCTTTCTTGAGTTTGTATACCTTGTCTCAAGAGTCTTCGCTCAAATCCGGAGGTTGTTCAACATACACTTCTTCTTCCAATAAACCATTTAGGAATGCACTTTTTACATCCATCGATATACAATGAAATTCTTGTGAGTTGCATAGGCAAGAAACATCCTTATAGCTTCCAATCTTGCTACGAGGGGCAAATGTTTCATCAAAATCTATCCGCTTCTTCTTGGCAATATCCTTTGGCTACTAGTCTTGCTTGCTTTGTTTCTTACCACGAACCTTCCTCGTTCATCTTATTTACGAACACCCATTTTGGTGCCAATAACATTTTGATGTATGGGTCTTTGCACTAATTCCCACACTTTATTTCTTTCAAAGCGATTGACTCTTCTTTCTGCTTGAATCGATGTGTGTCATCAATGCTTGTGACACATCTTTGGGCTCTGTTGCGAGATGAAGCATGTGAACATAACTTCTTGTTGAGTTACGGATCTTGTTTTGACACCTTCTCTTATATCTCCAATGACAAGTTAAGTGGATGATCTCTCGGCCGTCTTACATCGAGGTTGGAGTAAGTTAGGCTGGATTGATCGACTTGCGGTACGTGTTCTTGTGTCGACTCTCGTAATCACTGGCGCAAATTTTCCGGTTTGTTTTGAGATTGACTATCTCATCTTCTTACGAATTGATAATTCCCGGCTTGACTTGACATAGGGACTCTTACGTATGGTTGGATGATTGAAACATTATCGGTGACTCTTCAATGTCTTCTCCGTTTACATTTGGCTCATCGAATACTACATGAATGGATTAACTTCCGTAACCATAGTTCTTTTGTTGAGTATCCTGTAGGCTTTGCTTTTTCGGTGAGTATCTGAAGATACCTTCATCGACTTTAGCATCAAAGCCTTTAGATTGTCTTTGCCATTGTTGTGGATGAAGCATTTACATCGAAATATTCGAAATATGCAACATTTGGTTTTCTTCCGGTTCAGGATCTCATAGGGAGTCTTTGTGTCAGCTTTGTCTGTTTATCATACATCTGTTTTGAGTGTAGCAAGTTGTGTTGATTGCTTGACCCAAAATCTTTTTAGTAACCTGCTTGACTAACATTGTCCTTGCTTCTTTTTTGAGGGTTCTGTTCCTTCTTTCTGCAACTCCATTCTGCTGTGGAGTTAACTTGCTGGCGATAGTTCATGACCAATACCATTTTCAATCTGATCTTGAGTTATTATTCCATTGACAAACTCAGTTCCTCTGTCGATCTTATTTTGATAATGGTTTGACTCTTCTCGTTTTGAATCCTCTTCATCAGTTTGTGGTAGTTTTTGTAGAGTTTCTTTCTTCTTGCACATGAATATTGTCCATGTATATCTTGAGTAGTCATCTACTACCACCAAGGTGTATTTCTTTCCAACTTATCTTTGCTTTGGTTCCACTGGGCCAAATAGATCCATATGAAGCGGATGCAATATTCTTGTTGAGGATGGGCATGTCTTTTCTTTGAATGACGACTTGATTTGTTTTCCGCCACGACATGCATCACATATACTCTCCTTCTTGTATCTGGTCACGAGTCCTTCTACAAGATGACTTCTTGCCAAGGGATTGTTAATTGTTTTGAAATTAAAGGTGACTCGACTTTTTGTGCCACACTTGATTCAGCTGTGCTCTTTGCTAGTAGACAGGTGCTGGGTGTTGCAGTTGACCAATCCACTACATACATATTTTTCTGTCTACATCCTTGCAGCACAACTTCATTTGATTCAATATCTTTGATTTGGCATATACCCATGTTGAATCCAACATTGTAGCCCTTGTCACAGAGTTGACTGATGCTCAGTAAGTTGAAGTTGAGTCCTTCAACATATGCAACATCTGTGATTTCTAATCCATTCCTCTTGATGGATCCAATGCCTCTTATTTCACCAGGAGCTTCATTTCCTCCAAATATGACTTTTGCTCCTTTAACTTCCTTGAATTTTGACAGATTTTTCTTATTTCCTGTCATATGTCTGGAACAGCCACTATCCATGTACCAGGTTCCTTGGCACTCAGCTGTTCCTTGAACCTGCAATCAAGGAAATTAAGTTTTAGGTACCCATACTTGTCTGGGTCCTGAGGGGTTAGAATTGTAAGATGATCCAACCAACCTATAGCCAAATGATTTGACTCTAAGGGGTTGCCATCTATCAGTGCCATAATCATAATTAATCCTGGCAAATTGCTTGGGGATTCTAGGTTCATACAGCTGTCTCTTTTGTCTGTATGCCTGCATATGTGTTTTAGCAATTGCCTTCCTTGGGTAATTGTGGTGTCTTTGAGTGTAGTGCCTAGGTGCATATGTGTGCTGATGAAAGCTCTTATGCTTTTGGAATGGCCTTTGCTGAGTTCTAGGCCTTTGCCATTTGGGCTTATATTCCATAAGTCTATGCTGATAGTTCACATTATTCCAATCAGCTTGGCTTGGATATTTTCTACCATTCCCATCATATGTATTTCTTTTATGGATTTTCTGGGGTTTTTGGTAGCTCTGCTTCTTCTTTACAGAGTATTTTCTGTTTGGAGTTTGCTGAGGACTCGGCTGAATCTCTTCTCA